>WEIV01024741.1:47176-85962 GCA_013390005.1 Calyptomena viridis
GGCTCCCCCGGACCCGCCTCCCGCCGCCGGGGAATGGGGGAGCGAGGCGCCCTCCGACGGGTGTTGGAGGATGGAGGGGGGGCTGGAGGATGCGTCCCGCACCCCCGCAGACACCGTACACGGTGACCCCCTGGCTCCACAGCTCGTGGGTCGGGGCTCTGGGATGTCCGCTCAGGGATCTGTCACCCGCGCTGCACCCCGTCCGGGGACATTGGCGCTCACCCAAACCCGCCCCTTTTCGCAGAGATCGCTTCCCTTCTCCTCCCAGCCAGTGGGCTCTGTTTTGGGGTGGTGGGACTGGACGGTGTTTGTGGAAATGCTGGAATTTGGGATTGCAAATTTTTTTTCTTTTGCATTTCTGCCTTTGCAAAAGGCAGCGCTTCTTAACAAGACGTCAAAAAGAGATCTGAGCCCGTTCACAGCTCGTGAAAATACTTTGTACTTCCTCTTGCTGTACTGAGGGTTAAATGAGGTTAAAGTAGCCAGAATGACTATGCGGAGGTTTTTTCTCCCTTTCCCAGAAAGCCAGTCTGTGAGAGAAGGAAAGAAGGAAAGAAAGAGAAAGAGAGAGAAAGAGAGAGAGAAAAAGAGAAAGAGAGAGAGAAAAAGAGAAAGAGAGAAAGAAAGAAAAGAAAGAATGAAAGGCCTAAAAATTGCAGTGTTGGAAGTACAGCATAGAAATACCTGTTTATTTGCTCATACCAGGGCTTGGCTTGCTGAGCTCTTCAGACGTGAGAAGCTGTGATGCTGACCACAAAGCCATCACAGCTCTGTGGCAGTGAACCTGAGAGTTCACAGCTGCGTCCTGCCTGGGGCAGATATGTTGAATAGAGCTGTGTGCCCCAAGAGGTGTGATTCTCATGAATAAGGCAAGTTTTGGAGTGCTGTGAAGCCGAGTGGTTTGGTGAAGCTGTGAGCATGTAGCGCCTGCTGCTGACTTGACCCTCTGGCCTGTCACTCCCTCTGAGCAACTGTCCCAGAGTAGCATCACTTTCATGCTTTAACTTCTTGTTTTTACCCAGGCTGTATCCAGATGTCCTTGAATTGTTCTTCTTTGGTCTGAAAGTTCAAAATTGCCTAGTTAGAAAATAATTCAAGTGACATACTTAGTCTATTAAAAGGCTGTGTGTCTGTTGCTGTAGCACATATTTAATATAGCTACCCTTACAGCACCCAGCTTAGTAGAACACTAAGCTGCTGGCTTGCATTTTTTTACCCACAAGTCTCAAAGTACCCTTTAAAAGAAGTAAATAGCATTGCTCCACTTTCAAGTGGGAAGAATAGTCACATGGAAAGCTTGAACCAGGAGAAAGAACTGAACTTCAAGTTCCCAGCTAGCAGTGTAATATCCCCTTTTAATTATTTTTCTGGGGCATGCATTCTGACTGCTGTATAATGGATGTGTCTTTAACTGGATGCTTTTACAAGAGAGGCAACTGTCATATCATTTGGAAATATTCTGACTCTGTGAGTGCATGTTAAGTGTGCTCTCAGGTTGTCTGCACTGAATGCATCAGGGACAGCCAGAAGAATATTTTTATTCTGCATACAGATGATATTTAGGAGTTAGAAAAGTCCAGCTTTTAAACCCTGCCAAAACAAAGGGACTGCTATATATTGATGAACTGAGCTATAGAACATCTGTACATACATACATAAATAGCTCTAGTGTCACATACTGTCATAGGACTGAAGTTGAACAGCCTGTAGGGGAAATGGCAGGAGAGTGATAGATTCAGATTCTCAGCTTTGGACAATGACATTAGAGACCAGGAAACAATTATTTAACCAGCTACTAGTGTATTAGCCAAGCCACAACTCCCTGTGCGAAACTGTTATCCCAGTGCCAGTGTGAGACAAAATCAGTTTGCAGCACATTGGTAGGGATCAGATTCCTCAATAAAGTAGTTTCTGATCACTTAGACTCTGTGAGGGATCTCACATAGTGCCCAGGTTTTGCTTTGAAATCATGCAGGATGCTAAATTTCTGTTTCATCTCTACCAGCCCTATTCCAATACCTCAAACACCCTAAACTTTGTCAGGTGAAAGGATGTGTTTTCATTTATACAGGTGAATTATGCCTCTAAATTTGGGTATACAGATATTAGGTGTCTAATCTCCTGTTACAGGCAGTACTAGTATTGGGGTCTGGTACTTTCGTAAAGTTGTCTCACATGTAACAAGAAGCAGCAGGTACCTACAGTCAGTTCTCTGGTGAGCAATGCAATGGACCTGCCAGTAAGAGTCTGTGTAATCACAGCTTAAAACTACCCAAGGTCCTGATCCGTGGGCAGGATAAGCAGAAACATTCAGAGATTTTTAAGGTTCCCTTGGGTATCTTGCCTTGTTTTCTACTGGTCTTCCAGAAGCACTGGATCTCCTGTAGGTCCTGTGACCTACAAATGTAGCTGAGAATGTCCATTACTACATAAGTGTATTTGTCTTCACTACATTGGAAATTTAAGACATTTTGCTAAAGACACCTGCATACAGGCATCTAAAATTTAGGAATCTGAATGTCACACTGAATCTCATCCAAACTGATTTGCAATCTCAAATCTTAGGGGAATTTAACACATTTTATTCACAGTTATGACAATATATACACAGCCAGTTGCCATGGCTCAACTAGGACATAGCAGCATAGCAGCAATCTCCTGGTTTTTTTAGATGCTGTCCTTATAACTTCTCCTGGAATTTGAATGGTGACATATATATATATTTATATTTTTTTAACAGGAATGATTCATAAAGTCGTCTACCATGTTGGCAAATACTTGAATTTTTATCTACCTGGAACAGTGTTGTTTGGTCTTTTGTAGAGTATGGTGCCTTGCAAGTGAAACTCATGGCTTTGTGCAGAATTGTACTAACAATCATCTGTATTCCACCAGCAGTCTCAGAACAGATGGGCACGTGAGTTTTTGGCTTTTGATGTTTAACTTGCTAAGCAGAACGAATGTATTTATCTAGCAGTTTTCTGAAGTACTACATGTAGGAGTTGATTAGTGGAATAAAAGGACATCTTCCTTAATGCTCATTTTAACTCTGTGCAGACCGAAATGAGGAAGGTTAGGATAAAGAGCATTCTCAGGAGAAGAAAGGTTTAGAGCTCAGTTCAGAGATTACCAGGGTCTTCAATTTCAGTGGCCATTCAATCAGCCCCTTAATCATTTCCTCAGTCTGAAAGTACTTTATTTTTGTGGTTAGCACAGAAAAAAAAAGGATAGTAGTAATACATTCTATGGGGTAAATTATATGAATATTCAGTATGACCCTCTTATCACTTGCATAATTCAGAGTAACAGTGATATTGTTTGGAAATGTAGTTCTTTGTAATTTCTGAAGAGGAATCTCAATGTTATTTTATAATTTAAGGATATAATTTTCTTTCTCAGTTATAGCACTGAAAATTAGGAGTGAAGCAGTAACTTCTGAGACAGAACAAAACAAAAGAGAAGAGGAAGGATTTAATCTATCATTTTACAGCTCTGAATTGTGTCTGAAATTGTTTCCTATGAAAGAACAGTGCTGCTGTGGCTTTGTTAGTGTGTTTCTCTCCTTTCAGAGAATCAACCATTAGCGAGGGGACAGAGGAAACTTCTGCCACTCAATTGTTTTAGATATCTTCAGCTTGAAGAGCCTTCTTTTGCAGAGCACATTGAGCCTTTATTGTAGTAAACTCCCAGTTTCTCTCTTGTGTCAACTGATGCATGACACTGGCAGAAGCATGGGCAGCCAGCCCTTTGCTGACAAGGGACCAGCCATGTCAGGTTAGGGCACTCACAAAAAGTATTGGAGTCTCATCTGAATACAGCTGGAAATCTGTGTTTATCTACCTGTTTGGAGGTCAAAATACAGGATATATAATCCCCTTCTAAATACATACAAACACCTTGAATGGCACACAATAAAAATTTAATTATTTTGTACATTAGTTATTGTGATTAGGCATTCAATGCAAATTAAGCAACTTCACTCAGGAAAGTGGTATGATTTAGCTTCTGGTATAGGCTTTTAAAGATATCGATATACATGCACATAGCTTTAAACAATAAGATTTATAAAATATATTCCTTAAAAATAAATTATCTTTTTTTTTCATTTTTAGCAAGTCAGAATATATGCATTAAATAATAGGACTTTGTCTGCGTCATTGTGTAGAAGTGTGGTTAGACCCTAGGACTTTTTTTTGGGTATGGTTCTCAAATATACCTTCCTTATCTACATATTATGCATGGACAAAGCATAATAATAATATCTCTATACAATAATAGATACTTGTTGCTAATGCTGTAGCACTGAAAAGCATAAAAACAAGAGTAAGCATGGAATATTTCTTCATTCTGCATGCTTCTTCTACAATGAAACTGCAGGGTATTTTAGCAGAATTACATTGTATGACCATCATTTCAATTTTGCTTAAAATAATATTCCTTTTGCAAAACAAATATTCATTTCAATAGTTCACTGGATATGTAAGTTTCATTTATCACTATTAATGTTAATAAGAAAATGTCTAAGTTCCAAACTATTTTAAGCTGGTCGGTACAAACCCATTTTCATTTGCATCTAGCAAGATGTATCCTGGCAACCGTATATTTTTGGATTTGTAACAATTTATTCTATTCATTTTATGCAAATGAGGTAACCAATACTGCAGGAATCATGAGAATTCAAGATGGATAACATCCATCATTTGGAGCTATAGATAGATAATTAGGATTCTATGTAAGTGAGATTTTTTAAAAATAATTTGTTAAACATTTTTTCAGTGGATCTACCCAACTGAAATGTTTATCTGACATGATTCACATACTTTTGCTCTAACATGAAAAGCAAGTAGCAACCCAGGCTGTGTCCTGTAAAGTCATGATTATCCCACACCACATCCCTCCTTCTGCTCTGTTATTTTTGGTGTTGAAAATCCTGTATTTTTCCCCAAAGTCACTCAGACCTTATGGAAAAAGGAAGAGGAGCAGCAGCTCCCAACATTGACCACACCTAAGCACGCTGACTTGAAAGCTTTATAAGCTAACACAGTATCTACAGCAAACACAAAGTTGAAGTGCTGTATATATTTGTTATATCATATATGGATGTAATTGAGAGGACATTTTTCTGAGAGCTGTCTTCTAGTTTTGGTGGGTCTGTGTCAATTATTTGTTTGCATTTGCTATAGAAGACAGCTTACAGAAGCCTGTGTATCTTCAGTATATTAAAAGCTTTTTTTTTTAATTTTTTAGAAGATCTAAAGAGTTCAGCTGGGACAAAACTCTATTTATAGAAATGTACTATGTATAATACCCTACAAGTGCAGAACACTTGTAAAAGTAAATTATTGTTCCTTTTTTTTTCTTACTTGTGTTCTTTGGGAGCTCTCAGCCTGGATCAAAATCAGGGAATCTGAATACTCTTAACAGCCAGGCCTATGTAGTTCCTTTCAAAGCAACAAAAACAAATGAAGCTTTCTGTAGCAACATAGCTGACAGGCTGAACTACAACCTTACAGCTACTCCTCAGTGAACATGAGAGCTCTTGTTCCACTGTAAGAAAATAATCTTCCTCTGCTGAACAGCAGGACTCAGGTAAACCCAGAATAAATTCAAATTAGACAACTGAACTAGTCCTTGGTCACTTTTCTTGTCCTTCCATCAGATCTAAAGGTACACATAGTAAGAGAACAGTTTCTGAAGCAAATCCTGAGTCACTGAAGTTTTCAGGTGGCCTGGGACACTTCTTTCAATTTACCTTCATACATGCTACCTACCAACACAGTATTCAGTCTATGCTTCATGAGATAACCAGTAGAGCCTTCCTTGAGTACAGCAGGCTCTGTCAGAGTACAGGAGGATATAGCTGATGGAAATGAAAATTTCAGCCCTCTAGTTTTGCCCCATTGCTGTATGGCAGTCAGTGAACTTCAATTTGGCTGAAATCTTTGTTAGTAAGTTAAAAAGCCAAGACTCCAATTTGAAGATGTAGACTGAAATAAGCAGTTGTTACAGGAAATTACACAAGTTCATTGAAGTAACAGTTAGGTTGCTAAATTAGATTCTTAGCTTTTGTAATAGGAAAAGCCAGGATTTGAATTGCCCATATTATCTCAGTGTGGATCCCAATACATATTATCTCAGTGTGGATCCCAATACTTTTGCAAAATCCATGGAAGTGAATGCCCATGGTTTATAAACCAATACATAAAGCCTCACCTTTTCAATCAGAAAGCAGGGTAGGTGCCCAACTGAACTATGGGAAAGGTATATTAAAATTTTGATTTTGATATTTCCTAATTGTTGAAATCTTAACTTTGTAGCTTTAAATACTGCTTTTAGCACATTTTATGTATGCAGCACCATTATTTAAAGAATATATCAAACTAAATTAGATCTAATACCCTGTCTTGGATAGGCTATTTGGAAAGGATTCGCAGGATCCTGTCCCTCCTTTGTAGGAACATTAAGTTGTGAATGGATGTAATTTCTCAGTTCTGTTGTATTGGTACCACCACATCACTAGTCCCAGCTTGCCTGTGTTTATTGTCCCCAAAGATTTGCTGGGATGATTTGCTATATAGTCAAAATGAGACGGGTTAGATTAAACAGTTTAAGTAGTACGTCTCTCCTGGGTCACCTTGACTGAACCATATTATGATATGCTCACCCTGTCAACTCTACAAGAAGACACGAGTAACTGTGACAGCCTCCAGCGCAGAGTGGAGAGATATGGTCAGGTTGTTCCTGGAGTGTGCATCTGCTTAGCGCCCAGCAAATTCAGGGAATTTAAAACTGGGTTCTCCTACAATTATTTGGCTCTTCTGCTATAGCAGATAACTTAAAGCACATGCTATAGCTTTTATTAAAGTCACTCAGATTTACGCTGTGTCAAAAAAATATCAGGATATATGAAAATCACGGGGTGTAAATCTAGTGAGTTTTTCCTGCAGGGCTCTTTTTTTCTCTTTATCCATATTTCACAAACTGTAGAGGACCTACATTGTATGCAAGACTGACCTCTCTCTTTTCTCTTGTTTTTATTTTAGAACAAGGAAGATAAATAAGTTGTCTTACATATCATCTGACAAAAAAAGCCACACATTCCAATAATTATTTTTTTCATCTAAAATCTGAAAAAATCAGTGCTTCTCTCTTTTAGGGAAAAATTCAAGGAAAAATTAAGTGTATCAGCACTGCTAAAGATTCCATTTGAGATGGTGCCAACATGAAAACAATTTAAGTAAGTCCTCTACAATCTAGACATTCCAAGCTTAGACTATCATTTGTCTAGTGTGTAATACAAACAGCACAGCAATAGAAGTGTTAGGAACATTGAGATAATGCTGTCTTCACTTCCCCAAATTGCAATATTTTTTTTCTTACTAGAATTAGAATAATTATAGCCCATACACTATCCTTCTGATAGATGATGTTAAAACTACTTAAACAAAAGTAAATGTCCTTATTCTTGATAAACTATTTTTGCCTTTTCTGCTATCTAAACTAAGGAAGTTAAACATGTTCTTCTGGGTTCTGTAAATAACCTTACATCTCTTCTTGAAGCATTGAGTCTATATGTAAATGAAATAAAATATCACAAATCTGAAAGATAAATACAGTCATTATAGAAAGTCAATAGTCAGCAGTCAAACTGATGTTTATAATGAACAGTAATTAATTCTGAGTCAATTATAGGGATTAATGGAAAGTTCATTTATATGTCTGGAAAAGGACCTGTGTCCACAGACAATCAGACTCACAGGATCATAAAATAATTCATGTCAGAAGGGACTTCAAGCAGTTTCTAGTCCAACCTCCTGCTCAAAGCAGGGTTAACTGTGAGATCAGACCATCTTGCTTAGGTGTTTATCCAGCTGGGTCTTAAAAACCCTCAAGAATGGAAACTGCACAGTGTCTCTGGGAAAGCTGCTCTGCTGCTGACTGTCCTCATATTGAAAAGACTGCCATACAGACTATCTGAAGTTGTCTTTTTTTCCACATACACGTGTTGAATCTCCTCCACTTGCCATACATTACTTGGGAGATCCTGGCACTGTCTTAAAATCATAGAATCACAGAATGGTTTGGTTTGCAAGGGACCTTAAATATCATCTAGTTCCAACCCCACTCCCATGGCAGGGAAACTTCCACTAGACCAGTGGAAGTTCTGAGCCCCATCCAAACTGGCTTTGAAAACATTCAGGGATGCAGAAGAGAGAGGTCTTCTTTATAACCTTCTCAAGGGCCTTAGAAAGTTGCTCTTGTGTCCCCCCTAGTACCAATATACAGTAGATAGTAAATCTTTGCCTCATTTTTCACATCAGATGCTATGAATATGAAATAAATATCCTCTTCCATCTCACTTTCTTTTGTTTACCCAATAATATCACCTCTCCTAAACTCATTCCCCTCCCTGTTGTGTCTTTTGAGAGCCATTCACCTCAAATCCCACAAAACCATCTTCCATCTTGATGTTGCCTTGAACGTTCTTTGCAGGGAGAGAAACTTTTCAGAAGTTTCTAGGAGTCAGAGTGTCTTGTTGCATTGGCATTGTTTCTTACAACAGTCCTAGTTGGACATCCTGCAGTTCTACCTTGTAGAGTGATTTCAGTTTTTCCATTGTGATGTAAAACAAAGTATTTCTTTAACAACAGGATATACAAACAGTTTTTTCAAACTCATTAATAGATGGCAATAGAAAACTATTTCTCCTACGAAAAAAATTATGTTCGTACAGTTGGTAGAAGGAACAACTGAGCACTGAATTGTAGAACAATTAATTTTGCATAAAACAAATGGAACATAAAATGCTTTCTGTTGACTCTTACAGATCTCATAACAGGAAGCATATTCTCTAAGCCTTTCAGTGTATTTTCTACATGTCTTTGCTTACAAGAGGTGGCTTACTGCTGTGGTATCACTTGTAAAAGGAGCTGTAGGACTGAACTGAGAGCTCTGTCTCAGTGCAGCCTTAACAAGAAAATGTCTAACTGTGCCACAGCTTCTGTCAGGATGAACACAGAAGAAAAACTACAGATGAAGATTGACAAAAGATTGAAAAAGTTACTAGATAAGCCCCTATGTCTCAGTGATGACAGAGAAGACAACTAAAATGCCTTTTCTTGACATCGTTACTAGATCAAGTCATGAGCAGATCTATGTGCATCACAGAGTTTGAAATTCAGTTAAAATCTGGGGGAAAACTGTGATTTAAGTGACTGAAGGTCTTCCTAGTACTGCATGCAGAGCAGAAAGGAGCTCTGCCTTTTTCTGAGGCTCAGGATGAGGGAATGAATTTCCTTTCTGTGTGTTTTATTTGTGCAACCAATGATTACAGATGGTGTTTTCTTTATCCTGAAAGTTCAGCAGTAATAGTGAAAGCCATCCAATGAACAACACAAAATGTGCCATTAGAGTTTTTCCTTCCCAAGCATTAGCTTGTATCACATTTTGTGCTGAACTGTACTAACTCCTTCCCACCAAGTAAAGCACAGTATAAATAGAAGGCTTAATGCAAAAGAGTCAGTGAGGTAATTAGTGTTTTATTCAAGCAAGCAGGTTCAATTCATGCAGTACTAAATAAGCATTTCCAGCTCTGCTTCTCTGAAAATCTTTGCTATTAATTGAGCACATCTAGCTTGCAGTTTACTGAATAGCACAAAGATGACGCCATGGCTTGCAGTCCATTGATTACCCTACAGCAAATGGAGAAAAAAACAAAGGTTAAAAGTGGTATTTTAACCTCTTAATGGCTATGAAACCTACAGACTTTAGGGTCTGATCCAGGGTTTCATTGTCTGGCAGTAGCAGCTTTCAGATCTCTAAAGGGTTCCTCTCTCTTGGAGGGTAACTGCCCTGTGAAGCTCTGCAAGAAGCACAGATATGCATATTCAGTCCTGGGTACAATAGCTCCATTCTCACTGTCAGGTCAGCAGTCAAGTTCAGTGTAACTCCTCCTTCTGTTTCTGAATCAGGACTTTATGGAAATGCTGAGGATTTTTAATAAAGCAGTTCTGCTGTGAAACAAATCTGCCCTTCGTGACAGCTCTTCGCTAAGCAGCGCCACTGCAGAGCTTATTAAGTCAAAATTTTAAAGTTCAAAGGCAGCATCAGGTTTCAGTAGGCGTCTCTCCTCATCTGCTCTTCACAGCAATATAATTTGCTACCACCCATATTTTTATTACACAAGTAACGTCTACAAGCTCTTGTTGTTGTAACACTCGATCTATTTTAGTAACTAGTGAACCATTCACACATTTTTTTTCTCAGAAGCTAAAACTTCAGATCTTTAAACTGATTCTCAGCCTTTTTGTACCTAAATTCTGCTGCACTCAATGGTTTCTGATCAGTGACAAGCTCTTTCATAACCCTGGAAATGGTCATTTTCAATGATCCGTATCACTGTGCAAGATTAAATTCATGCATCACAGAGCAGAGGAGAATATTATTCTATGACTCTAAATTCAGTCATTCATATGAGCTGACTTATGGTCAAATCTTACTTCACGGAAGATAATTGCTCATGTGGGTAAGCTGCAGCCTTCTAAATTTTAATGTTGGAGCCTCTGCAAAAAAAAAAACTGTTGCAGGAAATTATAATCTTGAGTGAAATCAGCATCCAAAATGTTTCATTTTTAAAACAAAGATGCAAAGCATGCCATTTCTGGCAACACTCAAGTAATTGTCCAATAATTGTCCAATCTTTTTTTTTTTTTTTCTGCTGACCAGGAACCCTTCCTTAGCTACTGCCAGAAGAATTAAGCTTCAGTCATAATTAAAAGATTTTGGAAAACCATTTTAAATACAGCCAGGCCTCTCAGTGGGTAGAATGCAGTGGGTTAAAAAAAAAGTGGGCTTTTTTTTCAACAATTCTTTATCTGTGGTCAATTTCATATGTGACTAGTTGATTCAATAGGAGCTGGATCTGTCTGAGGAAAGGATCTTGCTGATACATTTTTTCCAGGGTAAACCGTGCTTGTTTTTTTTTTTTTTTTTTTGTTATTGTTTGTTGTCGATGTTTCCATTTTCTGTGCAGGAAGTTTTCACCAAAAGAACTTTGGTGTCTGAAATGGTATGCAGCATATCATGCAAGGTGACAGTAGAGTAAATAGGATGCCTGCTAATGAAAGTGAATTTCCTTCTACACGGTCATTACTTTTGTCATGATAACTTTCCATATCCTGTAAATATTAACCTCACCTCGAGCAGGAAACACATGTGCACACGTTCTTGTCATTGAAAAAAATTGTGGAAGGCAAAGTTAGCTGGCACTGAACTTTTAGTCTGCACTGTTGGGGAAAGTCACAAATATAGCAAGAGGAGTTTTATGTACAAAACATAAAGCATGAAGTTGTAAAGTAAGAGCTGAAAATGAACAGTGATATTTATTATATTTTCTTAAATAAACCTGAGCATTCTTATTTCCTTTCATTCAGGCTGAAGCCATTTCTTGTGCATAGAACAGAACCTAGAAAAACCTCTAATAGTGAGAATTCATTTTTGAAGTCTTACAAGTGTTATGATACAGTATCTACATAGTCTCATAGCTGTCAAGGACCAGTTTATGTTAATGTAAGCTGATAAAGCTCAAAATGCAGGCAAAGTACTTAAATGTGTACAGTGGCCTGTGTTCCTGTATATACAGAAATGTTAGAAGTATTTTAAAGCAAAACAAAAGCCCATCTCTTCACAAACAATTGTTCTCAGGGGGACTTTATACCTTGCACAGAAAAACATTCCACAGATTGAATTTTAATGAATTTTGGGAGTGGAACTTCAGGGAGCCATGGGAGAATCCAATGAAGAAAATCTCTGATAGCTTTAATTACAGAGAGGCTACCTGCATGCAGTAAGGAAAAATATGACTCCATCCCTGTTTTCCCATTCACAGCTGGAGCATTAGGACTGTGCTGTGCTATGTGTATCTCAGCAAGTCATAATGACTGTGGTGGCCTGGATAAGTTGCTAATAACAGCAGTAATGAGCTGGGAATATTCGCATAGCATAGCAGTGATACTTGTTATGAAAGAAAGAATTAAAAAACCCTTATAATTTTACAAAAATGTATCGTGATTATAGAAATCTATCTTTCTGTAGCAGCTGTCATCACAAAACATATAGGTGATGCCTGTAGTGATGAATTCAAGTTGTTGTATTTGGGGCTGTGACTGAAATTCAGTGGCTTAATCTGGAAAGCAGTTCTCAAAATCCCCACTTTATTTCACAGAATCCTCAACATTTCATCAGTAGTGTTTCTTACAGCCTTTATATGAGTCTTTGCTTATAATTGTTGTCATTTTAGAGCAAGCATTTGCACCCTCATTTCACAAATCACACCTGTTCTAGGAATCAGGAACAGGCACTCTGCTTCAGCCAGGTGATGGCCACAAACTGTCAACACATTCCTGGTGCACGCTGAGGGCAAGGCCGAGAGCAGAGCTCTGTCTGCCAGCCTGGCCACTCCTTGGGATAGAAGCTGTCCTTGGAGGTCCCATGCAAAGGACATGGCATAGTGAGCTTGTCTATTCATTTTCTGCAGAAGCCACCTTGAGAAGGACTGGAGGGTTCTGTGTTTCAAATGATGTGTCATGGAGCAGCAGAGAGCTGGGCAGGGGTAGGATTGTAGAACCGAGGGTGCCCTCACTCCCCCAGCACCATTCTCTTGTGCCAGAGCCCTGGATGGGGGAACAGGGTCAATCACAGCCCTCACCATGGTGCAACATGGCCAAGGCCAGCAAAATTCAGTCCAGTTACGATTCTTTAACACTGTATTTCTGTAAGAAATACAAATTGTGATGGAAACTAATGTTTCTTAGGCTTGAGCAAAAAGCTTTCTGAGAAAAGCAAAGCTCCTAAATTTTGTCTTCTCACTGGCTACGTCAGAAAATAATGATTATTTTTCTTAATAGTTATTTAAAAATCCAATGGCTCTTTTTAATATGTCTATTCTGAATCTTCATCAGAGGCCAGTGTTTCTGTCAGACCTGCAGTGCCTTTGCAGACGTTTCATCTCTTTTTTCCTCAGAGAGCCAGATGTGGTACTACAGACATTCAGATACAACATGGGATCTGTCATAAGTCAAATGTTTGTAGACATTCGTAAATGTACAGGTTGGTTCTTGATCAGGATTTGTATGGCTTTTCTTCTTTATAGGTACACACTTGCTGTTAGCTTTTGTTTATGAACATGCTAAAAGAAAAGTAACAAAGTGTAGGGCTGGTGTCCCAATTGCAATCAGAGAGGTCACTTGAGAGAAGGCTCAACTGTTCAAAGCACCGGCAAATATGGGTCTTGGCAGCTTCTGTGCAACCAGTTCTAAAAAGCCCTTACAAAAGGTCTAGTGAAATAGGATCGTCTTTAAAAAAAAATAAATTGCTACACATACTAAAGTGCTGATTGTAGAAAGTGACATTAGGAACATTTATTACATTAGTAACAAAACTATGTTTGTGTCATAGTCAATGAGGACAGCCCTTAAGAGTCATTGCACGTCGTTAAAATGTGGCTACTATTTTGTTCTTTTTTTTTGGGATGCCTTGTAACAGAGTCAGACCAGTTATGGTAGCAGGCTTAGGCTGCAGGAGGTATTCATTCCAACTGTGACAATATTTGTAATAGAACATTCCTAGGAGGTCTACTGGCTTATTTCAAAATGATCCTTTTTTATAGAGACTATTTTTCATTAGAATACATGTGTAATTTTTTTTCTTTGTTCCTCTTTTTTTTCTTTTTTTTGTGAAAAATCTAGGGTGCAAAATTCAAGACAGTAAAAAAAATGACAGTATTCATACCTTTCCCAGAGACACAATAGTTATAGATAATACAGAATGCATGGAGATACAACAAAAGAGCCATAATACAATAATCACTAGTGTGGCTTTAAAAGTAGAGCCAAGAAAAAAATCCTAAGGCACATAAAATCTCTCTTAATAAAGATTCACATCTCCCTGACTACTGCAAAACACAGGTTATTTTCTCTATCTCACTTTCTTTCCCTTTTATAAAGCTTCTTTTTCTAGGTCTCTCTGCTTTCAATTCATGTGAAATAGTAAGGTGTTAAAAATAACTAAACTTTGATCCATCACTGTTGTGTCCATCTCTTGCAAGTTCCAGGCTTTGGGGATATGGAACCAGGTCATCCAACTAGGTTTTGCCAAAGAGAGCAGTCTTCTCATTAAGAAGGCATATAAGCAAAGATAAACAATACTGCCATAAAGGCTTAGAAAACACAGTTTTAATGTAAACACTAGGAGCATGTGTGTTTATGTGATATTTGGATTCTAAAGGTTTCTCTCATCCTTCATCTGACTAACTTCACAGTCCTCTGGCTAAGGATATGTATGTAACTCCTTCAATATTAAATCTTCAGGCTGCACAAGAGCTGGTACTTATCTGAACTTGTGCAGTTTGTCAGAACTGCCTTTGAAGGATATTCAGGTTTAGTCCTCCATGTCTTTTCCTTCTTTAAGGATTTCTTTTTCCTCAATTCTCTTAGGAAGGTGTTTCAACTTTCCAGTCATTTCTTGGTTGTTCAGCCCCTTGAGCTTTAGAAACATGCTGTGCTTTTGTTATGGCCATATGCAGTTATTACTGCCCAGCAGTAAACATGTGGCATCTTCTTGACAGTGGAGCCAGTGTGACAGTGAAGCTTCCTCGTCCTCCTCATTCATGCTTTCTACTCCTTTTCCTGCTCCTATTTGCTGGACTTTCAGATTATTCCAGTTATTTCTAACTCCCATAATTTCACTGATCTGCGTACAATCCAGTTTCACAAGGAATTGTATTTGCATAAATGAAGATTTCATGAATTGTATCAAAAGTGAACAGGATTCTTCTATGGTTGACAAAGCATATTCATCCTAGCAAGGCCTCATTCAACTCTCAGTCTTTGTTTAGAGGACAGAGTAAATTTAGGTTTAGGACTCCTAGCAGCAGAACAAAATATAATGAGCACATGATAATAATAATTATTCTGGTACAAACCAGCTGTGTAAATTCAAGTTTCTTTTAATGATTAATTTATGTGAAGCATGGACCTTGCAGTGCAAGGTTTTACGCAGAGTAAGTAATTGTCTATCTGGTCCCCCTTATGCTGCATAAAATGCTTGCTGTTCTTCCATGTTCAGCATGGCAGAAAGACATAAAGCCAACATAAATTTTGTGCCATATGTTCTAGGCTAACACTGTGAAAGCATTATCGTCTGCTTCTTTTTAAATCGAATTATTTTAAAATGCTTAGTCAAATATTGATAATGATATACCTATTTTCTTAGAGTGGAACTCTCCTTTGTTGAGACTTATAAATAAGAAGAACATGTGAAATGGCAATCATACTTTACACAAATATGTAAATTAAATTCTGTTTCTGACTTGTGAGAACTCCAGACGCTGTGGTAGCAAGTCACTTTGGAAGGAATGCAACTCCTCCCTCCAACTCTGTCCTTGAGGGATACCACATTGCATGATTCATCTGACCTGACTTTAGATGTGTACACCTGGGTTGACCATATAGTATAGATAATGAAGAGAAATGGGCATGTGGTTCATCTGACCTATTTTAGCCATGTACTTTAGGATGGGTGTAATTGCATTCTAAAAATGTGTCATAGCCTCCTTGACTAGAAAATTATCTTATGAGATCTGATCATATAAAAACGTCTAAAATAGGATGGGTGAATAACATTTAAACTATCTGAAAGCAGAGACCAGACTATATAAGACATTCCACAAAAGAAAGAGAAAAAACATTGGATATCAAAGCTACACAGTTCCAGGAAAAATTATAGGTGTCAGGTACTTGCCAAGCCATTTTTATGTGGCAGAGGGATTCTTAAACTCAAAATATGCTCTGATCATCTGCTCACACATAAGCATCCACTGGTTTTTGAGATGCCTTGAATATTTGGAACACTTGAAGAGATTTGTCTAACGTAATGTAGGTGATTCAGGCCATTTTGCTGTGGTAGGTAGGAACCAGGTCAAACACTAACAATATCAAACAGTCCTAAAAGTCAATATATGGACGGTCACATCACTCTCTAATGGTCTTCTAGAAATATATCAAGGATGGAATTCAGCTCGAGATGGAGACACCTCTTCTTGGGTTTCTACCTCTAGGAGTCTGTGTGTGTCCTTGGTGTTCATTATTATTCAACAAGACTATCCAGTTCAGAGAAGGTTGCCAATGGAAGAAACTTTATCAAGTAAAGACACTGATCCTTTTCCAGATTCCTGCCTGACACAGATAATTTGTATGGTACTGTGTAGAAGTTGGATATCTATTTGTATCCATTACACAATTACTCCAGATATTACCAGTCTAAATGTTGTTGCTATACACCCACTTTGGCATGTTGAATGAATGAATAAAATCTCCCATGTCTTCAATAGCGTTGACTCTATCATGATGGCCAAATTCACACCTTAAAATATGTCATTTGACATGTTACTATCTTCTCTTTATTCTTTGTGTTACAGAATGTTGTTTCTGTGCTGTGAAATTCAGCCATTTATAGTAGACTTATTCAGTCATCTTGAAATGTTTCCAGTTACCTTAAAGGAGAGTATAAAAAAGAAAAATGTCCAATTTTCAAGTCTCATAAATACTCTTCTGTTTCTAATCTTCCAAATATTAGTTTCCCATTTTGAAATATTATCTCATGCTGTTTGTACAGTGTGTCATGAGTTACCAGAAAGATTTAAATCCATTTTGTGACATGTTTTATAACACCTGGAATACAGGTTACATGTGCTTCTAGTGGAACTATGAAATACTTTTTCTGCATAATTCAACCCAATTTGTTTCTAGATTTAGAAAATATATATTTATTGCTATTTATGTAAAACTTTAGTGTCATGCAGATCACAAGCATTGGAAAAAAGTGTGCATTTTACATAAAGGTATAACACAACCATATACTCCATAATCCAGAGATTTCTACATTCTGTTATCACAAACCTCTGAAAAATAATATAATTATATATAGTATTTATATATATATATACACACGTATATATATAATGAATTTTGCAGGTGAAAGGCCTTGCCCATACAGGAATTCTGAGCATTGCTCAGAACTCTGAATAGAAATAATTTCTACATATTATATGAATACTGAAAAATAAGCTTTATGAAGGTCTTAAAGCCATGACTATTTATTTCCCTACTTACTGTGACAATAAAGCAATCACTGAATAAAGATTCAGATCTGGCTTAAAATTTAGCCACATTTGAGGCAATTTACTCCCTGTTAGGGCAAGTGCACATTATAGATCTTGTTGCTTAGAGACATGACAAGACTGGACTGTCTGCAAAACAGGAACTCACTACAAACACATATTTCAGGGTCCTGAGCCAATCTCTCAAACACTATGTCTGTTTTTCCCCCTGCTGTTTCTTCTCCCTTTTCAGCAAAGACATAAAGATCTGAGCAGAGAAACGACTTGACAAGATTCACACTTATTGTTTCCTGCCTCGAATAAATTAAAATACCCCAAATCCCTCATCCTACTCCCCTTTTTTCTGCTTTTCTCCTCCATGAAGGCTGTTAAAATGATGTCTGCAAATCCTTTTTCTAGTAGTAGAGGTGAATGGATCTTTGATCAATGGAGTCGTAGTTTTTCAAAACAGACTATCCCAGTGCACTTCAACGTCGTAGGTGGTGGTGTGAACATCAATCTCTTTTTCCCAAGTAACAAGTGATAGGACAACAGGAAACAGCCTCAGGTTGCACCAGGGGCAATTTAGAGCCAATATTCGGAAAAATCTATCCAGCAAAAGAATTGTCAAGCATTGGAATGGGGAGATAGTTGAGTCACTGTCTGTGGAGGAATTTAAAACACATGTGGATGTGGCACTTAGGGACATGGTTTAGTGGTGGGCTTTGTAGTGCTGGGTTAATGGTTGAACTCAATCTTAAGGTCTTTTCCAACCTAAATGATTCTACTACTATGATGATGAAAAATGTTTTAAATTAGCAAATTACTTTGTAGAAAGGTTTGCAGCAATGCTCATCGAATTGATGTTTCCTAGCTGAGGTAATTTTACTCTACGCACACATGCACATTTTATAGCTAAACAATTTCTATTCTTTTATGTTCTAAATACAGAGGTAGCAAAAATAATGGTAATATTTAAATTATCCAAAAAGGAAAGAATTTCAGAGATCCCTTGAAATTCATCAGGGATTTTCCTATTATCTTTGGCTTTGATGGAGACATAGATCTTCTTGTAATGAATGGCAACTCAATAGAACTGGCTAAGAACTGGATTAAGAAGTGGCTGGGTGGCCGGGCCCAAAGGGTGGTGGTGAACAGTGCTGTACACAGTTGGCGGCCAGTCACTGCCTGTGTCCCCCAGGGATCAGTGTTGGGCCTAGTCTTGTTTATTATTTTTACTGATGATCTGGATGAGGGAATTGCAGATTTGCAGATAGCACCAAGCTGAGAGGAAGTGTTGATCTACTGGAGGGTAGAAGGGCTCTGCAGGGAGACCTGGACAGGCTGGACAGATGGGCCAAATCCAGCTGCATGAGATTTAACAAGACCAAGTACCGAGTCCTGCATTTTGGCCACAACAACTCCCTGCAGTGCTATAGGCTGGGGACAGAGTGGCTGGAGAACAGGCAGGCAGAAAGGGACCTGGGGGTGCTGGTCAACAGTTGGCTGAACATGAGCCAGCAGTGTGCCCAGGTGACCAAGAAGGTCAATGGCATCCTGGCCTGTGTCAGGAATAGTGTTGCCAGCAGGACCAGGGAAGTTATTCTTCCCCCGTACTCAGCACTGGTTAGACCACACCTTGAGTGCTGTGTCCAGTTCTGGGCCCCTCAGTTTAGGAAAGATGTTGAGGTGCTGGAGTGTGTCTAAAGAAGGGCAACAAGGATAGTGAAGGGATTGGAGCACATGTCCTACAAGTAGAGGCTGAGGGAGGTGGGGTTGTTTAACCTGGAGAAGAGGAGGCTCAGGGAAGACCTTATCACTCTCTACAACTGCCTGAAAGGAGGGTGTACCCAGGTGGATATTTGTCTATTTTCCCAGGCAACCTGCAGTTGGACAAGAGGACTCAGTCTTAAGATGCATCAGGGGAGTTTATGTTAGACATTAGGAAGAAATGGTTTACAAAGAGAATGATTGGGCATTGGAATGGGCTGCCCAGGGAGGTGGTGGAGTCACTGTCCCTGGAGGTATTTAAGAAGAGACTGGATGTGGCACTTAGTGCCATGGTCCAGTTGACAAGGTGTTGTTAGGTCAAAGGTTGGACTTGATGATCTCAGAGGTCTTTTCCAGCTTAGTTGATTCTGTGATTCTGTGAAAACTGAATCAAATGTCCCAGGCCTGCCTTTCAAAGATAAGCCTGAAAAATATTGTAGTTAGACATTTTCACACAAGGTAGAAAGTTGCCTCTCTCCTGTATTGACACAAAGACAGGTGTATAGTTATTGTGTGACATACTCCCCAGCAGGACTTGTACATAGAACTTAAGTCTGCCAATCAGGCAAAGATTTAATGGCCTACATTTTCCCAATGAAATCAGTGGGAATAAATGCCTATTTCCTTGTGCCTTTGGGAACAAACTGTTCACCATGGAATGCAGAGAAGGTGTAGGACATCACCTTCCCGGTAAAACTGGTCTTGACATTCATGCAGAAATGTGGGGAGAAAGCTACCTGAGCTTTATGGAGCAACCCACTAATAGAAGAGACACAATTTTTAGGTCTGAATAAGCATCAACTGTCTTAAGTTTCAACCAACAATACCAAACTGATTGTATTGGGTGTGCCCAAGAAGTTCTTTTGATCCACCTTTCTCCCAACTTGAAAAAAATTCCTGTTTCCCAGGTTCAAAACACAGTGCTTTGTGTCATGCTGCTGTTCTGGGAAGCTTGGGTACAATTCTTCTTAGGGCTGTGAGTAATGTTAATACACACATTCTCCACAAATGTGTAAGTGCCCATGCTACAGAAATGCTTTCTCCTGCAAAATATTTTTCCGACCATAGAAAAAAGTGTAAATGAATTTTATCTTTCAAAGAAATGAGAGAGGTTGAGAAATGCTGTGAGGACAAGTATTTCCTGAATTTGAAGACTTACAATGAAAGTTTAAATACTAGACAATCTTATTGGTGAGTTCTTATTGGTGAGATCTGAACCAGATCAGATGTCTTTACTTTCAGGCCCTCTCCACCTCCAGATAACCTTGGGGCAAATATGTCCTTGCTGAATGAGTTCTACCCCACTTCTACTGAATATGCTATTTGGCTGACTTTTTAATATTTCCTTTTCATTTATTGCTATTTATTTAATTTTTATACGCCTGTGTATGTATCTTTTACTGTTTTTATCATCTCTGTTTACCTGTGTATTGTTTTAGGATACAGAATAGAGCAGGTAGCATGAAGCAGTGCCATCTTGTGGCATCACTTCTATGGCTATTTCCTGATTTTTCAGTTATATTATTTTATAAAGTGAACATTTTCAAGAGTGTTAATTTTTGTTGTGATATCATAAGTGCTCCAAATTTTAAGGTCTTCAAGATTTTTTGAATTGTTGACCAAGAAAACAATTAAAGAAAATTTCCCTGTCAACCCAGGAACATTTTTGATATCTTTTATTTCACTTTTGACAAAAATTTTCAAACCCTTAAATAGAAATAAAAAATCCCTAAGTCTTCTAAAAGACATTTCAGGATTTGAAAGTAAGCAAACTGTCTAATCATGCTATGAAAACATGTTGTAAAGAAGGTGGTTTGACAGGTTGCCCTTATAAAAATGGGGTTAATGGAAAATCATTTATTTGCAATGGATGAGTGTTGTGGATGGCAATGTAGTGTAGATAAAACACTGAATATCTGAATTATGAAAAGGCTTAAAAAAATCTATCTCTTATTACATACATCTGTCTAGCTGACTATTTTCATCCCCCAGAACTGTGGAACTAACTGATTTTCCCCTGTTTTAACTCTGTGTTGCTCCCATTGGGAATTTTAGCACCTGGGGAGGATGAATCTAATTCACTGTTTATGAGTATGATATGTACAAATAAATTAAAAAATTAGAAAGAGAGCTTTCTTTTTACTTCTGTTCTCTGCTCTACCTAGACTTAGAAAAGGTAGTGTGAGATTTTCAAAAGCACTTGGCCTTGACCTAGTTCTCCTCTAATTAAATTATTCCTAAAACTCCCACTCAGTAAGAGGTCATTTAGGCCATAACTGCGGACATTAAAATTAGTTCAGTTGCTTATTTATGCTTCAGTTCCTCCCTTCTGCATAATGGATGTAATAATTATCTGCTCTGTAGGAGTTCTACAAAGCTTCATTAGTGTTGGATAAAACTAACTGCAGCAGTGCAAAGTGGTGTGTGCTTCTACTCAGTTGCATTTGCTGCATGTCTCCACACATGGCATTTTGTTGTACAGCTCGTAGGAGGGATTCTCCAGCTTATAGAAGTTCATTAGGATATTATCTTAAAAGCAGATACCATGGCTTACATGATATGGATATTAATTAAATAATAATTGCAGTTAACTGCAGGTTTTCTCTGGGAATTCAGTAACAGTCCAAGAAAACAACATTACAATTGTATTAGAGCGACACAGTACCCACCACTGTTTGGTTTGTATGCAACTGCTCTGTATGTATTGCAGTGAAGCCTAAAAACATCAAGGACTGTACTAGTAAGACTACAGCCAGGGGAAGAGGGACATGATTACTGCTGTCTAGTCAGTGTATCAGTTACAAGACTGCATTGAAAGTGCTATGTCCAATTTTGTGCTTCCCAGTGCAAATAAGACAGTGATTAATTGAACTGAGTATGGCAGAGGGCCATCAAGATAACTGGGGGGCTGGTACATGTGACATGAAGACAGCTGAAGAGAGATGGGTTTGTCCAGCCCAAAGAAGAGCAAGCAAATTGCTTTTTTCCAACTGTTTAGCGAGTGTTTATAGTGAAAATTGAACCAGATTCCACTTAGAGGTGCACAGCCTCCAATGCTAGGGGAAATGGGCACAAGCTGCAGAGAGTTAAAATCCCAGTTAAGTAGCAGGACAAAGCCAATTACTATAATGAGGGTGATAAATCACTGGAATGAGATGCCCAGAGAGGCTGTAGGATCTCCATCCTTAGATACAAAATTTGACTTGACAAACATCATGGTTTCAAATTTGGATTCAACTCTGCAACTGGCTCTACTTTGAGAGAAGAGTTGAACCATATGACTTCTAAAGAGCCATTTCAACCTAAGTTATGGCACAGTTCTCTGATTCCACCTCGGTAAACATATTTTAATGTTATCAGAAATTGCAAGAACATTCTCAGCCAGTAAGAGCATCAGCTCCTTCCATCTTCCCATAAATCTTAATGTTTTTTTTCCACCTCAGTTGGAGCACAGTGGCAATAATGCTGTGCCATCTGGAATACACTAATAACACTAGTGGTGCTGACTTCAGTTTTTGAATATCAATGGCATAAAATGCTTTCCCACTTTTTTATTCTGTCCCCCAGCAATCTATTTCTTTGCTTATAAACCCCTTAATATTATAATTTGGAATGCTAGAGTAGTCTTACTGGGACTAAGAGAGAAAAAAATAAAGAAACTTTTTAATAATTTTTTCATTTCAGAAAGGAAAGCCTCTGAGGAAATTATGAGGATGTTTTAACATTCACAATTATGGTTCTTGCTCTCCCCTTTGCAGATGCATACTATTGTCTAGAGTCCTATATTCTTCATATATTCACAATAAAATCCAAAGTAGAAGGAATTTATTTACTGTAAACATTGTAGGCTCTATACTACCAAAGAAAAAATAACAAATGGATTTCTGAGATGATTTCTGTTTAACATGTGTCTTGCATGGAGTGAATGGCTTGAATTTTGGGGTACATGGATAGAACCCCTCTCAAATATGGTTCTAGACAGATTTTATTTTTCTTCCTCCCTCTGCACTACTAAGTTCTGCCTTTGCTCTCAGCAACAACTCCATTTTCCCTCAATTTTCAGGAAGAAATCGGGGTGACAAAAAAATAAATGGC
Organism: Calyptomena viridis; assembly: GCA_013390005.1. Lineage (NCBI taxonomy): Eukaryota > Metazoa > Chordata > Aves > Passeriformes > Eurylaimidae > Calyptomena > Calyptomena viridis. Next base: position 70,197 of record WEIV01024741.1, read on the forward strand.
AGTTGTGGAAGAGAAGGTTCATTCTTTTTTCAAGGTATAGCTTAGTCAAGGCTACTTTTGTGCACAAAAGCATTTGATACAGTTCTCTTCATAACTGTGCACAGATCCACACAGATAATAATTGTATGTTAGTGACTCAGCACAGATAATAAAAAATATATTGTAATTTTTTCCCAAAGATTTGCATGAATTACCTGTCAAAAACCCCTAACCTTTGCAAAATTAATGTAAAAAAAGTTTAAGCAGCAACTAATAAAGACCAGTTTAGACACTTTAATGTCGCAGTTTACATAGTTGGAAAGACTTCTGAAGTAGGTGTCTTGGGGATTACAAGATGTGATGAGATTGTTTTTCTCTAATAGCCTCTGATGGGGAAATACTGGAGTCAGTGAAACCAGACCTTCAGAGAAATTCGGTTGGGATTTTCTAAGGAACAAGCATGTCAGAGTATGGCTGCTATATTACAAGTCAGGGTAATAAGCCTAAACAAAAGTGGAAGGTTAAAAATCTATTTTTACTTCTGTATCTTCTAACACCAAGTAAACATGAGTCTAATAATTAAGATTAGAGCTTGTCCTTCCCCAGACACGTTCTGGCCGTGCTTGCCTGTTGGTGAGAGCAGATTAGTGCCTGATAGAGGAGCACACAGCTGTTGGTCTGACCATTGATTTATTTCAGCACTTCCAACACAGGATGCAACCTATGACATACTGAGGGCCTCTCCTGTGTTTAGAAATAAATTATAAAACATACATCACTTGCCTATGTTTTAGGAAGATTGGGAGGATGTTTATATAAAAGGTGTTGTATTTGTACATGGGGGCAAGACCTGCCTCACTCAGCTTGTGTGTATGTATGTGTGGGAATAATTCACTCCATGGGTGGGTATTACTGTCAACATCCAGCAGGTGGTGCTCAGAACTAAGAAAAAAATGTATTAAGGGGGCGGGGGGAAAAGCGGGGAAAGCTTGTTTATATTTTCTTTCCTGTGACTAACAGCCCTTTTGGTGTTCGGTTGGTTTTTTGGTTTGGTTCAGTTGGATTATCTGGTTGGGTTTTTTTGTTTGTTTGGTGGGTTTGTTTTTTTTCTTTTTGTGATTCGTCACCCTGCAGCTCATATTATAATGTCATTCACAATTGATCACGATGAGTTTTAGGCAGTGGATAAGTGAGGGGTTGTTGACTAGCTGTTGACAGATCTTCTGCAAACTCCTTAATGGCATCCTCTGGGGTTCAGATTGCTTCAAGATTCCTATAGGCTCCATTCTTATGTGAGTGGAAAGGATAGTTAATTGCTGTGAAAAAGCATCATATTTTTAAAGACATTTTCTGCACATCCTTAAGAGATCTAGTCCTCGTACAGACCTCACTATACTACCTTAAATAATATTTAGCAGAAAGATCACATCTTTAAACTGATTGACATCAGTATTAACAAAAATGCCTATTTGGGATATTGATTAAATAAAGATTAGAAATAACTCAGGTATTGTCTGTATTTACAAGTGACTTGCTTCCCAGTCAAATTAGATATAATAAAGTAAAACTGGAGACATATCAGGTATTTGTTTTGGTTTTGTACAAGAAATAAGAGCCTTGAGATCTTTCGTCAATGGGATCTGTCTTAGAAACTGCCTAGTAGATTTTCTGCAGGCTGGAGCTGTGACATCTCCGTGCCTAAGGGACAATGCAGAGCCATTGGCAGCTGGGCAGTGCTGCAGAGTCCATGTAGGGGACACAGATTGGCTCTTCACTGTCCCTAATGGCACTGCGTTGGGAGCTCAGTCCTTGCTGGCTGTTGCCCCAGTGCAGAAATGCCAGGATGCTTCCTCAGGGATGGTCATGCCCTTTTTAGTGCACTGCTGTCCTCTCCCATGGCAGATCTAATTTCTTGTTTAATTTTGACCTTTTAAAGACATCACTATGTTGACATTTGCTCCTCTTTTTCTTTTCCTCCTCCATCAATGCAGAAAATAACTTATAATCCCAGGTCCTAGGAAAGATCAGGGGCAGATATGTGAAGTTATTGATAATAAAACTATGGCTATTGAATCCTTTCCCTTCAGAAATCAAGTTAATCTCTGATCTCACTACATTTCAAATGCAAGAAATCTTTATTCTGGTCTGTATCCTAACTATGTAAATAGCAGAAACAGAATAAGAAGTGTGAAATGAAAAAAAGTGGGTTTTTTTTGCTAAATAAAAATCTTCTGAAGCATGAGGCAGCCGCATCCTCCTCTTGCATTGTATGGGGGCTGAGTGCAGGGTCCTGATGACAGCTCCTTGCTTTAAATAATGTTGCTAGTGCCTAGGATCTAAGCACTGGATATAGTAGATATATTGCTGTGTTCCCAAGCAATCATACAATGTCATAAGGTAAATTAACCTGTGTAAACCCCCCAAATCTGTCTCCTCTCAGCAAGTACAGTGCTAGAAAAATATACCATTTTAAGAGCCGGTAGAAAATTGAGATTTTGACAAATTTTCCATTGACAATATGCTTTTATTTGCTATGCAGTAGCTTTTCTCAGTTGCAATATATGTATACATACACATATGTATTTTTCAAACAAAAAGAAATTACAAGATTTTCAGGAATGACAACAACAATTTGTGTAATATTGCTCTGAGGTAATTTACTATGTTTTTAAGGCCAATTCTAAGAAATGTTTCACTGGCAGAAGTGGATAATAATATTTTTCTTTCTTTTAGGAGTGTGATGGCAAAGGAATAAGAATAAAGAGTAAATTAAACCCATTTATTTAAAACACCCCAGAGTCTTGACCTAGCTCCCTCTCTGACAGACTGCACGTGACCATATAGCACAACACTAAGCCATGCCACATGTCCACGTTTGATGGCCCTATGGCCCAGAAACAACATTTTTGTGTTTTTTCTGCAGGTATGGTGCAACCTGCCCTTTGCTCCAGCATGACAGAATAAGAGATGTTTGCATTTGGGAAAGGGGTAGATTTAATCATATTTCTTCCTAGCAAGTAAACTGCCCCCAGGATTGCCCTAGGATACGTCTTAGAGACATATTGTTGGAGATCTCCAGAGAGAGGCAGAGAAAAGAACAGTGCTGAGTGTGGGAAAAGGGTCTCTGCTCAGCATCCCTCCCCAGACAAGTCTTGTTCTGCAGTGCAGACGTATAAAGACACCATGGAGTAGAAGGAGGATGAGGAGAAGGAAGAGACAGCTGTGAATTCAATATCTCAATAATGAGGTCAATTCACCAGAGCTGAGAAGGTGTATGGATGAGGCAGCCTGAAGGATAAAAAGTGTTAGAGATTGATAGACAATTTTTCCTGATTAAAACCCTCCAGATTCCATCCATAGTGAATGGAATGATGTGGGGACCCTTATGTTAGTGGCTCAAAGTGATGAGAGGTGCAATAAGTAGATGAAACAAAATTAATTAAATAGCCAATATTAATAAAATAAAATATTCACTGTAGATCTTTGGACACTTCTGTATTGCAATGTTCTCTCCATCCATGCAAAAATGGTCATTCCCTTTTTACCAGGAATTTTATCAGTTGAGAAGTCTTCTATTCCCAGGATCATTTATAGCTTCTGGGAACTATATCAAATATGATTAAAGTAGAATTAAAAAAAATTACTATGATAGGACTATGTTACAATCACAAATTATATTACATTATATTATTAACTTAATTAAATTTTCAAAATCAATCACAGTATCGCTTCACTAGAAGAGTCTTAGTAGCAATCGACTTCATTTTAAGAGCAGAAATAAAGAGTTATTTTGGATTAAGATAGAAAATTTTTATAATCTGAAGCATTTTTTCCTGAATACCAATGTACTTAGAAATCTTCATTAGGGTATTTTATCACTTATTCAGATTTGTGTAGAAATTAAATCAATCTAAATGTGAATAAGATTTCAAAACAGCAATATTCAGAAGGAGGTGCTAAATTAATTTCATGTGTAGACAAGCTCAAAAGAAGCCAGTAAAAAGGCAAAGTATCAAACGGTGTGCTGAAAGGAGGGGAAGAAAACATTAAATAAAAATACAAATAGAATCTGACAGGAGGTTGAGTCTGAGTGTTTATAGGTGACAGGGTGTTAATGTATTATGCAAAAGGAAACACAAAGCTGGTTCCTTTTTCTAGATATTACACAAAAAAATAGTTTGATGGAAACATATTCTATCTACGATGCCATGTTCCTTCCCAGCTAAAATGGAGTAGCCTGAAGAAACAAGGTTCAAATAATCTTTGTTATCCTGCGTAATGCCTCAGGGACTAGGAGAAGGTTGATGACTGTATTTCCAGAGAAGAAGATGTCTGCAACCTTATGACCATTATAATGCTTTGAGCTATTCTAGTGCTGACTTTTGCTGGCCTATCTTCAAAAATCAGTGGACCTTTTTATTAACAAAGATGAGTCTCTCAGAAATTGCTTGAGGGGTTAATGTTTTATGACGCAGGTACAGTGCATGTAGAACTGTGCAGCTGCTTGGAAGTAGAGAAGCAGAGTGGCCAGTTACTAATGGACCAAATAAAGCATGTTTTCATCCCATGTGATTAGCTATGTGAAATCATACAGCATTTAAATGTGAAAACTCTCATTTATACAGAAATGGTTTACCCAGCTTGTAGATCAGACATCGGTGCCTCCTCTGCTTGGACCATCAATATGAGCCCAAGCATAGCAGCAAATAAATGCATTTATTTTGCTTCCAAGGCCAGCAGCATAGCCACTTAGCAAAGCCCAACACAACTTTATGTACGTAACAGACCTGTTAGCATAGCAGTAAGCTGTGTTCCTGGAACCTGGAGTTCTCAAGGTTACAGGGAAAAGACAAATAGCTCTATTCCCTGCCAGCTGCTATCCAGAAAGATTTCTTAAATTTGCCTGAACATAAGCTCTGCAGGAGTTGTGCTAACTCCTGCAGATCCTCTTGTGGATGTTATTGCCAGAAAAAAAAATATAGAAAATTCATTCTATAATGCCATAGCACACATGCATTTAGAAGTACAGAAAGAAGGAAAAAGTTTGTATGTTTCAGACTAAGTAAAATCATGTTTTCTTAAAAAGTACTTAGCCTTAAATCCAAAATTCTTTCAATGAACAACGTGTCATGTGTCATATAGTCACTTTTTTATGCTCTAGTTCTGTTTGGTATCATCATTCTCAGAAGCACTTTGTCTTCCAGGAGGGAATAATGCTACCATTGTCTCCTCATGTCTCTTATTAAATTGTATATTTGTTACACTTTCAACATTATTGTGTAGATAAATTGCAGTTTCTCAAAACATGACATGATAGATTCTTAGGATCTAACCATAATCAAAGTCCGTTTACCAATATAAATAAAATAAATATGTAGTTGCTTGCTTCCAGTTGCTGCAGCTTTGAGAAATCATGTGATTACAGGAAATACCCACCCTTTATAAAAGATGTAAGATCTGAGCTCTCTTATTATTGGAGATAAGGCCTAAAAATATGCTGCAGTGCACCAAAAGGGTGCAAAAGCTAGACTAAATAAAATGCTGAATACTGACACTGCATTGTAGGAGTACTATCACCACATACTTGCTGTTGTTTTAAGCACTTATTTATGTTGGGGTCACTAGGTTTGAATGTTGAGGTACGTAAAGTTGAATGTTCGAGAATATGCTCTATACAAGTTTAATTTTAGGGTCATGACAAGAGGACTTAAGTCCTTAAAAACTTGTTTGTGGCAAAAAGCTTGCAGCCAACCACACATGTCAGAATGTGAAGCCTGGAACTGTAGAAAGTTAACAGCCTCTACACCCTTTGAGTCTTCAAAGTTTCATAGAGTGAGTTTCACAGAATTAGTCCTCTAAAATTGCTCTCTCCTTTAGCTGGTCTCTTTCTCCAGCTTACTCTTCTGTTCTTGTGCTTTGATAATTCTGTTCACAGAGCAGCTTCATGAAGCATGCAAGAAATGTGTATATAATAAAACTGTCTTGAGCAGTTGCTTGGTAACTCTGTGTAGTAAAACGCTTCTAATATTCAAGAGATACATGGATTACAATAATAAAAATACAGGAATACAGCAGGGAATCACTAACAGCTGTTAGGGATTTAACACCCACATCCAGATGCTTGAAAAAAACATGTTGTACTAATAAGCAATGGATTATTAGCTGTTTGAGTAATTGCTTTGGATTCATCATAACAATGAATTTTTGAAAACCTTTTGCATTTTTTCGTAGTACCTAAAAGAAGAATCATAGTATTTACTCTCAATGTCTTCCTGGAGCATTTCCTGACTTTAGAGCTGCTGTGGAAGCCAGCCACAGTCTGCGATGGGGCAGCACACTGACTCTGCAGGCTGGAGGTTAGGACAGTCCCCTGGGAAGTCAAACACCAGCTTTCTAATCCATGCTCCAAAGACTATTAAAGTGTGTTTATACAAATCAGAACAGATCAGCCAGGAAAGACTAAGAGGCTATTTTATACTAGTAGCCAAGATATTATTGCAAATTTAAAAGAAGTAAGAAGCCCTAAACTGGAGGTAGAAATTAAACTCTAGTTAACTTTCTAACTTATGAGTTACTATAGCAAGAAAAGGGAAGGGGAAGTGTGCATGTATTGGATGAACATTGTAAGAGAAATTCAGTTACATACGCAGTTATCCAGTATCATTTCAGTTGGCTGGGACTACCCTGTAAGATCTGTAACTGCAACTCTAGAAGAAAAGACCCTGTGTCATATCTATTAGCCCCTTGCAGATAGTCTGTGATCTTCCTATCACACCTCAAATTCCCTAGACCTCCATGCCTGCACTGTTGAATTGAACCGGAGATGTCTGACTTCCTATCACACCCGTTGGAGATCTAGACAAATGCACTCAGTGGAGCCTGTGTAGTACTTCAGCTCTTCTAAAGCAGATCTTAGGTATGTCAGGACATCTCAGATGACATGTCTGTGCTATTGACAAGTTCTTCCTGACTGTGCAAACAATGGCTCCATCCTGGATGCTTCTATACTGTCCTCCAAGCTCCACTGTCTGTACCGAGTACATAACTGTAACAAGAGTCCAGCACAAGTAGATATCTAAACTCAGGTGTTTTAAACTCAGACTGAATCCTGACTCTGAATCTTGATCTGTGCATGTCCACTGGGTCAGGTACTTCACATAGTATTAGGGTAAAACACAATTCTTGAAATTGCAGTAATGACCTCATTATAATATAAGTTTCAGGACTTTGGCAATTTTATGCTGTGTTTCTCAAGAAAGGAGTTTAGGTGATTTTAGAAAGGGTAAAGAGTTTCAGTAATGCTTTTTGCTGGGATTTCAGTACCACGGTCTTTCATGGAAAATACTATTTTGTGCATTTTATTAACATATTTGAAAAAATATTCTGTACAAGTTTCTCCCCAAAGGAGCATTTATCTTTTGCATTAACATAACTGGTAGTAGTAACAGCAACAAAGAAGTATTCCTGTCCTCTTGTAAAAGAATTATAGGTATTGAGACCTCATGGTTTCTAATTTATCTCCAATGGCTTTTTCTTAGTTGAAGATCCAGTTTTACAATGGGAAGATAACCTCTACTGATGCTTTCAGGGAGAATGGGTGGTGGGGAGGCTTCTGGTTTGAGTTCAGTTTTCGAACTCCATATTATGAAATATTATTGTTTGAATAGAATTTTTCATTTTTGTCTGTTACAATAAACACATATCTAGTGGTAAGCATAGACACTGAGCAAACTGAACGAAAGCCCTTTACTAAATGCAGAGAAAGGGTGGGTACCTCCTCTCAATACACTTCATCATTGTGAGTTACATGGTTCAAACAAAGGGAAAGAGTTATATTCAAAAAATGTGTATATGTGTGGTCCCAGTTCAGATGCCTAAGCACAGGATACCTAAGCACATGATTTGGGATGTCCTACTCTGTCCAAACACCTGCATGGTGTCGATAAATGCAACACGTATCTTGGCAAGTCTTGCAACCTTCTGTAGCAGCAGCTGGAAGCTTCTCTAGGCTATCTCACATAGACAGGAATGCTTGTGTTCAAACAACTAAATTATCTATTGTCTGTTTTGGATAGAGAGCAAATGTTTTGGATTTGTGCGGCAAGGTTCTGGTAGCTGGGGGTGCTATTGGGAGGGCTTCTCTAAGAAGCTTTGGGAAGCTTTCCCATGTCCAACAGGGCCAATTCCAGCCAGCTCCAAGAAAACCCAGTGCTGGCCAAGGCTGAGCCCATCAATGTGGTGGTAACACCTCTGTAATAATGTATTTAAGAAGGAAAGGAAAAAGTTATTGGGCAGAATCGATTGTGGGCAGAGAAGAGACAAGTGAGATTATGTCAATGCAACAATTCTGCAGACATCAAAGTCAGTGCCGAAGGAGGGGGAGGAGGTGCTCCAGTCACAGGAGTTGAGATTCCTCTGCAGCCCATGGTGATGTAGCTGTGCCCCTGCAGTCCACAGAGGCCCATGGAAGAGCAGAGATCCACCTGAAGCCTGTAGATTGCAATGTTTGATTCATGGATTCTGATCAGTTTTGAAAACAATCCGAGATGGAAGCAACAGTCTCTAGGGTACAGTATCTCATTCTATATCATGCAGTTCCAGTTCTTTTAGGCTTCTTTATGTTCTGTGTGGTGCTTGCCCCCATCAAGCACGGAGAGTTAATTGGCAGACTGCTACAGTAGATGACCTCGCGTTGGAGCGGGTGGATTCCCAAAGGAGGCTGTGACTCTGTGGGAAGCCCATGCTGGAGCAGGCTCCCAGCAGGGACCTGCAGACCCATGGGGAGAGGAGCCCACACTGGAGCAGGTTCCCTGACAGGACTTGTGGCCCAGTGGTTGGCCCATGTTGGAGCAGGATGTGCCTGAAAGACTGCACCCTGAGTGAGGGATCGCATTGGAGCAGTTCATGAAGAACTGCAGCCCATAGGAAGAGTTCACATTAGAAAAGTTCATGAAAAAATTATTGTATTATATAGAAAAAAAGGACTTTATTGTAACAGTACTGAATTTCTATCTGGAGATACTAGATCTCAAAGCTGGTTGGTAAAAGTGTTTTTATTTTATGGATCAAGTGATGAGAAATGCATCCTTGCACCACTCATTTTACAAAAGAAATTGCTTGCATTATAACATATAGAATTAGATACCACAGATATAGCTTTTATTTACTGAGTAAAACTAATTCCTGTATAATAGTCATTAGATCAATCATAATACAGTAATAATACAGTCATGAGAGCCTTGACCCCACTGGTTACACTGCTTATCAAAGAATCATTAAGGCTGGAAGAGATCTTCAAGATCATCTAGTCCCACTGCCAAAGCAGCACAACCATAACCACCCCTAAACCATATCCCCAAGTATCACACTAAGAGGCCACTTGAACACTTCCAGAGATGGTGACTTTCTGGGCAACTTATTCCAGTGTCTAACCATCTTTCAATGAAATTATATTTCTGATGTATACCTTGAATCATTTAATCATTTTGTGCAGAGCAGGATGTGGGTGGCTTTCTAGGATGCAAGTGCACATCTCCAGCTTTGTACCCACAAACACCCTCAAGTCCTTCTCCCCAGGGCTGCTCACAGTCCTTTCTCCACCCAGCCTGTATTTGTGCTTAAGATTGCCCTGACCCAGGTGCAGGACCTTGCACTTGGCCTTGTTGAACTTCATGAAGTTCTTCTAGACTCACATCTCAAGCATGTCCAGGTCCCTCTGGACAGCATTCCTTCCCTCCAGCAAATCAACTGTACCACACAGCTTGATATCTTCAGAAAACTTGCTGAGGGTGTACTCAACATATTTATAAAAGCATTTCATTACATAATTACAGAAAATGCAAGGACTATTTATTGATCATATGTTCAAGTTACCTTACCTTAAATATTGTGTGCAGTTTTGGGCACTGAAATATAAGCAAGGTGTTAAGTTGTAAGAGAGCATCCAAAGGTGAAGGGCCTTGAGGGGAAGTGTGTGAGGAGCTGCTGAGATCGCTTGGTTCAGTCGGTCTGGAGAAGAGGAGACTGAGGGGAGACCTCATTGCAGCTACAACTTTCTTATGAGGGGAAGAGGAAGGGCAGGCACTGATCTCTTCAGTGTCAGAGACAGGACCTGAGGGAATGCCCTGAAGTTGTGTCAGGGGAGGTTTAGGTTGGATGTTAGAAAGAGGTTCTTGAGCCAGAGGGTGGTTGAGCACTAGAACAGGCTCCCCAGGGGTCACAGCACCGAGTGTGACAGAGTTAAAGAAGTATTTGAATGATACTCTCAGGCACATGGTGTGACTTGGGAATGTCCTGTGCAGGGCTGAGTTAGACTTGATGACTCTGATGCATCCCTTCCAACCCAGCATATTCTGCAATTCTGTGATTCTGTAATTTGGGAATAGTTTACAAATATTCAGCTGGTGATTGTCTTTTAATGTCATATTTATAAAGTGTTCAGTTGTTTGAGTCTAGTTTTTCATCAGTGTGCCATGTACAGTCATCAGATAAGTTTTGGCTTAACTATCTGCCACCAATGTAGATAAAAATATTTATACTGACACAGAGAATGGAGATTTAATTAACAGTCCATAAATCATATCATATTGCCAATCTGGTGTAGTTATATCAGAAGGCTTTGAATTTCTATGTGCACCACATCTAACTTCCTTCTCTTTCCACTAATCACTAATTGCTTTGGTACTCTGACAGATAATAATAAATCACACAATTACAGTAAGAGGCTATAAATAATTTGATTGTTGTTTTCACCTTAACAATTTAAGACTTTGATTTTCATCTCAAATTGTTAAGAAATTTCACAGAAAGTTTCCTTGCAAGTTGTCAGTTGGATGATTTCTGCCTGCAACAAAATTGTTTATGCATCACCAACAGCAACATGGAAAACCCTTCTAGTTTGTGCACTTGTTTTTTTATTTGGTACATTTCAGATGGCTGTGGACAGAGAAAGAAAAAAAACCCCACAAAATGTAACCTAAAAAACTGAAAAATCCACTGTGATGTTTATGTCATTTAGTATATTATTTCTACATCTGCAGTGGAAGACAAGAGTTTGGCATTAATTATTTCCAATCACCTTCCCTCCTTCACTAAAAACCCATGTTCATACTTTCTTCAATACTCAGCCTGGCTGAGTTTTAACTAAGTTCAGAAAATCTTGAACTTAGGTTTAGTCAGAGCAGAAAATTCTGTAGCCAACCAATACCATTAACTCTGGTCTTTTTACTCCTGATTATGTGCATTAGTCAAAACATCATCACTGTTCTTAACAGCACTTTATTAGAATTAGTTATGTCTAGAGGTGTCAAAACTCTTAAATAAAACCAGAGATAATCATAACAATCTGGGATCTTTGACACAACCCCTCCCCACCTCCATTATGACCCTTTTCAAATGGAACTGCTGGATGTATTATAGCTCTGCAAGAAACATTTCATCAACAGAAGAAAGAGAAATCATAAATCTTTCTTCATATACGTCAAGGACTATAATTGCTTTTTTCTTTTTATTTCTTCTACCATGGTCTGTATATCTGTGATATCTGACATTGAAGCTCTAAGTCATTTATCAAAGACAGACAGAAATTAAAGAAAAGGAAGTAGGACAGCATTCTAGCTTTAGAATGCTAATGGATAGATGCTTTCTGTAGTTCATATGAAATTTACTGAATAATAAAGGAAATAATTCATGTTTCCTTGGCTACAAATTTCGCTGCTTAAGACACTAGAATTTGAAGGTCAAGTTCAGAGTTAAAAGCATACAGTTTAATATAGTCCAGACTGAATTTTGGGGTCTCCTTCTATAATAGGAAAAATCCAAATCATTCTATGATACTGTGATCAAACCCTGATGGAAATGATTGGCCCTGTCTCAGACAGTGGGATAATTTTGCTGTGACCGAGGAAAAAGAAAACCATATTGGAAACAACTTGTGGATATTCAAGAAGTCCCATTAATAATGTCCAGAACAAGCAGATCATTAGTGCCAGCAATAGTGAAGCAAATCAGAAATCAACAGCAAATCAAACCCCAAACTGATCATCAACAAGGTGTTCTTTAGCTAGTACTAAAAATTAGGACATCAAAGTGTGTTGGAGTATCAGGATAATCAAAAATGTCGGAAAAACAACTGCAAGGAGGAGAGTCCCACAACTATGCACCAGGATCTGGGATCATCTCTCCATCCTCTGGGGGATTCGTGGAGCAGCAAAGAGCCCATGGAAACCTCAAAACAGGAACCACCACGCTCACTACCAAGCTCCCAGCAGGACTACATCATCTCTCATAGGGAACAAGGAGGTTGTGTAGGAGCCTCTATGTTAAACCAACTGGCTTCTCTCTCTCCCTGCACCATCTCCACCACAACAGAGGGAAATCATGTAATTAATGAACTGCATATATCTGTGATTTAAATACTATAGTATCCAAGTATATTTACCAGCTGAACCTGTTATTTGTTTTCATGTTTGACATGTGTAGGCTGGACATACTGGGGCAAAGGGAAGTCAGTGGAAGCAGATCTTATACAACAGCAACCCTGAGGAGCTTAATGAAAGGAAATGGATGGTTATGCACTACTTTGATCATTTTTGGAGCTGAATACTGTTGAACAGCACTAAGATCTGAGTGAGGAATCTGCAAGTGAAATGTGCTGACGCTGTGACTGCTTACACTTTGAGAGGAAGAAAAGACAATTTAGAGAGATCTTTTCATGTTGCTGCTTGCATTAGCATGATCTGTTCAATAGAAACTCAAAATTTTCCATTCTTTTGCATAGAAATGATTTTAATTATTTTTTATTTAGATGCAAAAAACCTTAATGAAAAAGTTTTTCAGATTCTACTTGATTTAGATAAAGTATATAATTAAGCAGGGACAAAATGCCAAATGAAAATTATCAGTGTGATGAAAAACAATCTGCCTTTCACTTATCTAGCTGACCCTTACATATTGGCTGCAGTGCTGAGCATTATCATTGAGCCCCCAGTATCTTATTGGCATTTGTAACCTTACACAGAGAGCAGTAATTTGCAGTAAATCTTCTCATACAAGGTTATATTCAGAATGAATTCTTATCTGAATGGTGCAGTGAATACTGATGATAAAATACCAAGCTTTCATGCTTGCCAATAAGAAACCAACAATTTCATAACTTCCCTCCAAAAGATACAGGCAAAGTCAACAGGTAAGAGAAAGAAAAAAAAAAGAAGATGAAAGATTAGCACCTAGGAAGAACTGAAAAACCCCAACCAATCAAACAAAACAGAACACAAGAGATAAATGGATAATTACTTAGAACAATGTCCTTTTTCCTTACCTATTCAATGTGACAAATCAATCCTCTAATAGCACACATACCCTTCCTACCACTGTTTTTTTTGGCCTCACATACAAGACCAAGTGTCATTTTCCGATCCTACTAACAAGTACCTTGAATATTCCTCCATTCTTTGAGACCCCAGTGAGTGAATCCGACATGAGAGCAGAAGCTGCTGCAGTGTTATTCAGTTTAATCTTATAGAAAAGCAGATTGTTGTTAGTGAAATATTTGCAAGTCTTGTAACAGAAGTACAATTTTAATCTAGTGAATATTATTCTTCTACAAAGACATTTCCAGGAGTAGGCCTTTCCTCTCTTGTGCAAATCTATGTGTGCAAATAAAATAGATCAGTCAGGTTCTTGGTCATGATGCAGTCTGTGTCCTTACAGCTAGTCTTCCTATTACTATATACAGTGTTCAGAACCAAATTTTCTGTTGGTCATGGTCCTGGCAGGTGCTAACCTTGCAGCATGCCCAGGCATTGTCTGAGGGAGCATTAGTGAGCTGGAGCAAGACCTGTGCCATGGACGGTATGATCTAAGAGCTGGAATTATCACATGACAGAGCTCAGGACCATTCCCTGCTCAGTTTACTGGTGNGTCAGCTATGTTTTGTGTAGAAAAGAGTAGCATTATCTCTATTGTCTGTTCTCTGTGGAAGATGCAACCAGAATAGAAACATTTATGCAAAAGCTTTCAGTCTTCCATTGGAAAATTGTTTGGTACATTTTTATTAACTCCTTTAAGAACTCTTCTTCAAAGTTTTCCTGTATGGTTTCACTGTATCTGCTGCAGCACAAAGAATTGGTCATCATATGGTCCTTTTGTGTGTAGGAAATATATCAAATTTCAAATCCATACAGAGTCTCATTCAAATTTGCTGACGTCATCTTCTGCAGTATAATGACAACCCATTTTACACACCAGTTTTACTCATGGTGCCCCGGAATAAGGAATATTGTTGGAATGCTTTAACTTACTCTTCGATTTTTGACTTCAGATGTGCCAGGAGATCTGACATAACCTCCAGCTGCCACAGATCATCCTGCATCTGTGCACACTGACATACAAGCACCCAATTGTAGTTTTTTTAACATCAGACTAAATCCTGATCCTAACTATTAGATGACAAACATATATATATCCAATCCCCAGGAAAAAAGCATTCATTAAACATAGAACTTGAAGATATGAACAATTCAAACATTGCTAAACAAAAACCAAATTAGTTAATGACTAGAAAAGAAATGTAAAGGTGTTTAAGATAATGCAATAATGCTATAAAATACTTATAAAAGCAAAAAAAAACCCCAGATATTTAAAATAATACTTTTTTTTTTTTTCCCCCTGGGATAACACATCACTTTCTTTCATCTATTGGCTTTTATATGTACTAGCTTTTCATACTAAGGTCATTCCTATCAAGAAGTCTGGTACTAATGATTCCTTCACTAAAATAACTTTGCCAGCTTAAGCTGTGACTAGACTTCAAGCTATGATCTATTTTTAAAGGAAATCTTGTTTAAGGGAAATCACTTCCTGCAGATGTACATTCCTGATGTCTTTATTCTGCAAACATCTAAAAATGTAGTGTGCAATCTTGGCTTCTCTATAAATAACCAGCATCATTACCCTTTAGCTTGATACAGCCAAAAACCCACTTGCTATTTGTAAGTGTTGAAGTGAGCTGCTGCCATGCAATGAACATGTTCTGTAGCAGACAAAATTGTGATTAGTGCTGATAGAACTGTAGACAAATTTAATGGAGATGTGTTTAGGACTGCAGAATTTATTCATTTCACCACACTCATGGCCTGGCAAAATTCAAGTGATTATGTTGCAAATATCTCTGCTTCACACTCTCTACTTACCTTGCAAATATATTATCAGGTATTTTAAGAGTAACACTATTTTTTTAAGTGGAGCCAAGAAGGAATCTTTGTTTAGTTCTATTACCTGCATCAGTAAATCATACCACTTGTTTGGCCCGAGCCCAGATGTTACATTTATCTATCATTCATTACAGATACAATATCAGTGTATTCTATTGCTATCATTTAAAAATTGATTGAACTGGATTTATTAAGAAATAGAAGACAAATAAAAGAAAGGAAAAACAAGTAAATTTGTTTAAAATATAACTTTATACAGATATTTTGCAGGTGTAATAAAATAATAAGGGAATTAGTCTGTTGTTTAATTTAAATTTATTGTTGTACCCAGCCATTCTGGCGGTTCTGCAATGTTATAATTCTAAGATTTTATAGATAATTTAAATTATAAAATTTGATAGTCAACTCTCAACATAAAATGACAAATGAGAGGCAGGTTTGTGTCATAACTGTATTGCACAGTGAAAAGCCACAGGCTCCTATAAATGGCTGAGATGAATTTATGAAACTCTTCAATAGGAAAGAGCCTGATTGGATTGGAAATGCTTGGGAATTTAGGTGTTGGCTTTGAGGGG
>WEIV01024742.1:8762-64486 GCA_013390005.1 Calyptomena viridis
GTGGAAGGAGGAGCACAGAACTTAGAGTAACACATCATTCTGATAATCTCTATTTTCTTCTGGTAGTACTGTAGCATTGTGACATCGTAGTGCTTTACAATGGTAGTGGCTTTTTTGTGTGTGAGAAACATCAATGACTGCTTCTCTTCTTTTGCAGCTTTTCAGTAGCATTGTTTTCTGCCCTGTGTATTTGTGTACTTCGACCAAAATTATTTTTAAAATACTTTTCACCTATGGGTTCTCATGCACATGTTTTTGTAGAAAAACATATTTTTAAATCAGTCAGTAGACTTACAGATTTCTTCCCCTTGAAAATTCCATTTCAGACTTCTTAAAAATGTATAAATGAAAAAACATTCATTGAACTCACTAGTAAACCAGTCTTCAAAATTCTGTTTCTTATTTAGATGTGTATCTCATCAAAGGTCAGTGTTGCGTGTGGGCATTACAGCAGTTAGGGGATTAGGATGAGAGACATACTCAAGATTAACAAATTAGAGAGCCAGAGTCCCAGGTTGCACTCTGCAGCTTGCTTATGGAATGATAAGTATATGTTGGCAGCAACTGAGGTGATTATTAGTGGAGAAAAGGCTACAGCTTTTTCCCAGTAAGCCATATACACTTCGAAGAACTGACATTGTCTGTTGAAATTGTAGACATAAAGACAGTAATATCATTATAAATAATTTGGGACATAAATGTAGGAATAACCTAGACACTGAAAACCAATATTAAGCCAATTCCTTCTTAGAAGTGATTATTGATTTCAGTGACATCGGTCTGTTTGGCAGGAGGCATCAGCAGCAGAGATTGCTAGATTTTCTGGTGTTATGTAAGCATTTAGTGTTTCATGCCTGTGAAAAGATAAAATAGAAATATACTAGCTGTTTCATCTGTTAGATTTAATTGAAGTCCTTCTCCTTGCTACAAGTAATTCAGTTTTATTAAACTGTCTTTCACAGGAAGAAACAGATAGAGGCTACTTAGGCATTTCAAAACACACACACGAGACATTAGTGTAATTTTTTTATTGCTAAATACTTTAGATAAAGCCATGGAATGTTCATGTAATCTTAAGTAGTTGCTGCTGAAACCTCCTTTGCTTATTACTTCTTTTACAAATTTGGATCTGAAGGAATAGATAAGATAGTAACATAAGAGAGAAAGCAAAGTAGTAAACCCATTATTAGCATCAAGAATCATTGCAGATACTGAAAAGTATCTGCATTCTGCAAAATTTGGAATAGAAGGTCTTCTCAAGGTACTTTCAGTAAATGGGTAATGTTCAACATTCCTTGTCTTTTCTTACAATAGGCTTACAGAGAAAGTTTTACTGTTTAAAGGAAGGGACACATGAATTATTCCATCTGTAGCAGTTCTGATTTTCTGTCATTAGATCAAAGGGGTACTTTTGTCTTTTTTTAAAAAATCTGGATCATTTCATAGGTTTGACAGAGAATCCCTGAACAGTTTTGGGCCAAACTGAACCATGATAATATCTGGCTGGCAGCCAGATAACCTTCCAGGTTAAGGAAGGTAAAGAAGTTTAAACTTGGTCTGAAATAGGGCACAGTCAGTCAGACTGTGCCCAGAGGAATCCTGAGCAGGACCCAATGTTTGTAAGAGACTTGGGCCAGATGCCACCTTTGTTTTTACACAGGTGAGCAGAGTAGGAGGCAAACATAGGCTGTTAGGCATGGAATACTGTGTAGAACCCTAATGTGACAGAGCACTAAATGTACTCTTCTAACACACTTCTAGTATTTGAAAGAAATAATTTAGTATATTTCAAAGATGCATTAAACAGTGCTATTATGAAGTGAGGTGATTGTTCAGTTTATTGACTAGTTTTGGTCAGAAGTCTGGAGGCACTGATTAGAAAATGAAAGTTCTGTAAAATTTGCCAGTGTTCTAAAAAACTGTCTCAAAACCATTTTTTTTCTATTCTCTGCCTCCCAGTTTTTATCATCACATCAATTTCTCATTAGCTTCATTCTTTTTGTGGCACTCATGGTGCCTTTTTTACCATTTCTATATAACCTTCATCTTCCCTGGGTCTTTATGTTTTTTCATTTTCTTTGTGTCTAACCTCCACTTTATCTTTAACTCCCCTCCAGCTTAATTCACCATCTGTGTCTTTCTTTAAAAAGCATTTTTATATCTGGCTTTATGATTCATAATGTACATATATAAAAATGTATTTTCAACTGTCTTTTAGCTGCATCACTTATGCATTCAAACTCACCTGATCAAGTTCACCTACAGAGATCTGTAAAACTGATGGGAATTTTTACTGCTATACCACCTCAGAGACACTGTAGCTGATAGGTATAAGAGAGATTAATCATTTGATTTCTAAGTATACACAGGAAAATAGGAATTATCATTTTTATTTCCTGAAGAGAAGGAATTTGTGATATGCAATGTCTCTTCCTCCTCTGCAGCACAGCTATGAATTTTCCTCTTCTATATCTTGTCCAGGGTAACACGATTTTCTATAATTATTTCACAGGGTTTTCAAGGAAAAACTGGTCCTCCTGGTCCTGGTGGTGTTGTTGGCCCGCAGGTACAGAATTTAATTTCATAGTTAATTTCATAAGACCTAAGTTTAATGGTTATATCATGGCTAAGGCAGTTGCTTTTGTTGTATTAAGAGGATCATATTGATGTTTATATTAACTTTTTTAACAAAATATGCATAACAATATTACAAAGGTATACTTAGTGATCATCAGTGATTCCAGAAAATATGAAAATGTTGGAGTTACCTTCCACTTCCATTTTTTTTGTGTTTTTTTTGATGTGATTGTGAAGTTGGTGGTTTACAGGAGTCAAAAAGGCAGATTTCTTTACCATGAAACATTTTAGAAAGACTTAGTTGTCACAGGACTATTTTCAGTCACTTTTAGATTGCAAGATATTAACTATCAAAATTTCATTTGATCTAATCTTAGTAATTTGCAAATAAATCAAGCATTTGGATTGCATGAGCTTTTTTAGGTAATTCCCTCAGAAACTTTTCTGCTAGTGAATCTGAAGAGAGACCTTTCAACTCTCCTGCCTTACAATTCATATTATTCAGAAAAACAACAGTACAGAAGTGTTTCAAGACAAGAATAGTACATGGATTTCTCTCCCATGTCCTTTTTGTAACCTTCTCCCATACACGCTGTGTTTTAAAACTTCAGTGCTTAAGGAACAAGGTCAGAATTTCACTCTTTGGAAGGCTGTACAGACATGTCTGCAGGCAAAATGCAATGCAAGATTTATTTTATAGGACAGAGATATTTTGTAAGTCAGCTTTGCCTGGAGGGAAGGTGAGGAATGAATGCCAACCAATGGCAATACTGTTTCGTAACAGACACTCATAACAGCTGGATATTAATAATCTGCTCCCCTCCACTTCCTCCAGTGCCCCCCAAGACATTAAATACCTTCAGGTGACTAAAGTTTTACTTTTGTGCTCAGGGTCCTACTGGTGAGACTGGACCAATTGGTGAAAGAGGTCATCCAGGTCCTCCTGGTCCACCAGGTGAACAAGGTCTTCCAGGTGCTGCAGGAAAAGAAGGTGCTAAGGTATGATGTGGCTTTGGGGAACATATTGGAAGGGACAGATAAACTGCTGACAGTATGACATTTCAAATCATCATGTGGACATGAGGAATAAAATCAGAACATACAGCATAAAATCATGATTGGCATGTTTCACCCAGAAGGACTTGGAAGACTTGAAGGCTTGAATTTTAGAGCTGTGTCTGCTTCCACTCAAATAATGAGAATTCTTTTGAGATAATAATGAATATTTTTGTAATTAAAAACTAAAGAAATAATTTGCACGTACTAGATATTCAATATGGAAATACTTAGTAATGACATGTTCACACAAGGTGGGAAATTGTACATTGGCATTTAAAGTCAGATGTGTAGAAGTGACTAAAAGGCAGAATTTCACTGACTAAATTTAACTTATTTTTTGGCTACCACTGGGAAACAAGAAAAATGTTGCTTATTTAGTTACTATGTAATCCTATTCAATTTTTGCTTGTAAATGAGCATCATAAATTTTTACTGAAAGTATCTTTAAACAAGCCATTTTTATGGCTTGTTTTGTTTTTCATTATTTGTATAACTAGTACTGCCATCTTGTCAAAATGTGTTATAAATTTAACCATGAACTATTGTATTGATAATCTTCAAAGAATTGGTGGTTGAATAGGTGGAGACATAATCTTCTTTTTATTACTATAACTAGCATCTGATATTTCATTTTCATCACTCATTTAACAACTAATATGAGCATTTTAGATGTAATTTTTTAATCAAAATGTAATGTTTCCCAGGGTGATCCAGGCCCTCAAGGCATTCCTGGGAAAGATGGACCTGCAGGTCTTCGTGGTTTCCCTGGGGAGAGAGGCCTTCCAGGTGCTCAGGTATGAGCAACTGATATTTCTAAATATAAGAACAATGGATTAACTCTTTTAATTCATGGAATCTTCTACTGTGCTTAAAAAATGAATGAAATAGGAGAACAAACATCAAGCATCCAACATTGTTAAGTATCATTGGCTACATAAGAAAAAAGGAATTTATTTAGGTTTTTTTTTCCTTTGGATTTTTACATTTTTCCTATGCCATGTGTTGCAAAAATAACTCTTGAGCTTTCCAGTTTAGTGGACAGGCTTTTTTTTTTCTTTCCATTTTTTAGGGTCCAGCTGGTCTGAAAGGAGGGGAAGGTCCACAGGGTCCACCTGGCCCAATGGTAAGTAAACATAATAATTTTATGGAAATATAAACAACATTACCTAGTGACCTTTTTTCTTCTTTACATGCTGTGATGTTTTCATTAATTCAGTCTGTAAAACAGCAGACAGATCACACTGCTAATAAGTATCCCTATTAATAAACATTCAAAGAATGTGAGGGTTGAGAATATCTGAAGCTTTCTGATACCAGTAAATGTGAGATTTACCTGCTGTTCAATACTTGCAACTTGCACAAATTAGTTTTGAGATGAAAGAAGTTTTCCATAGTGGAAAAATCTGTGGATAGTGGATGGTGGACTCACGCTGTTGGACTCATGCTGTTGAGGTGGGTTCACTTTGATTGGATGCCAAATGCCCACCAAACTGCTCTGTCACACCTCTCCTCAGCTGGGCAGGAGAAGACAAAATACACTGAAAGACTTGCAGTCAAAATAAGGACCAGTTAGCATCATGGGCAAAACAGACTCAAATTGGGGAAATTTGAGTTTAATTTATTTTCGGTCGAATCAGAGTAGGATAGATAATGAGAAATAAAAACTAAATCTTAAAACACCTTCTCTCCTCCCTTCTTCCCAGGCTGAACTGAACTGCTGATTTTTGCTTTTTCCTGCCCCCAGGCAGTGCAGGGGATGGGGAATGGAGTTGCCATCAGTTCATTACGTACTGTCTCTGCCACTCCTTCCTCTTCATGGGGAGGACTCCTCTCACTTTTCCGTTGCTCCAGTGTGGGGTCCCTCCTATGGGAGACAGTCCTCTGTGAACTTTTCCGATGTGAGTCCTTCCCATGGGCTGCAGTTCATGAACTGCTCCACCATGAGTACCTTCCACAGGGTTCAGTCCTTCCAGAATGGGCTGCTCCACTGTGGGTCACCTGCAGGGTCACAAGTGCCCCCAGCAAACCTGCTCTGGTGTGGGTTCCTCTCTCCGTGGTTCCACAGGTCCTGCCAGGATCCTGGTCCAGCACAGGCTCTCCATGGGGCCACAGTCTCCTTCTGGCATCCACCTGCTCAGGTGTGGGTCTCCTCCATGGGCTGCAGGTGGATCTCTGCTCCTCCATAGGCCTCCCTGGGCAGCAGGGGCACAGCTGCCTCTCCATAGTCTGCACCAGTGGCTGCAGCACCTGCTTCCCCTCCTTCTGCACTGACCTCACTGTCTCCAGAGTTGTTTCTCTCACATATTTTCACTCCTCTCTCCAGCTGCAGTTTCTAGTCTGCATTTTTTCCCCCCTTCTTAAACACGTTATCCCAGAGGCACTACCACCATCCCTGATGGGCTTGGGGGTGGACAGCAGCTGATCCATCTTGGAGCTGGCATTGGCTCTGTCGGACACAGGGAAAATTTCTGGCATCTTCTCACAGAAGTCACTGCTGTAGCACCCTCCTACCAAAACCTGGCCATGCAAACCCAACACTATTGTATTCCCTTTGGTGTAAAATCATGTTGTGCAGCAATATTCCTTCTCAACATTTTAAGCTCTCGAGTAGATTATGCTTAAAGTTACCTGTTCTCTGTTGTCATATTTTATGCAGGGATGCACTGGTATTCAACACAGGGTGCAGTTATTCCCAAATGTGAATTGTGTCGATTTTGACAGTTGTCAACTTATTTATTTAATTCAGTACAATCGAAGTAAAGAGAGGGAAAAAAATCAATCAGCATAGCTATTTTTGTTAGACAAAAAAAGTAATGGAATTCTGTGTATTTCAACAACAAGGCTTTTATGTCCCTGCAATTTGTATTGAGATTAGAATGCATTAAACAAGGATAAAAAAACCTCACAGAGTATTAGTAGTACAAGTAATACTTGGTACTTGAATTCTTAAAATTAATTCTTGAATTCTTAAAATTAATAATTGAATTCTTAATGCCTTCAAGTGTCTGTTCTTTAAAATGAGAACTTGAATTTGTGATTTACAGTTCTTAACACTGTGAAGTACATGTATTTTCCCAAAAGGCACCAAAACAAGGTAGCTGGGAATGGAATGGAACAGAAGCTAGTAGGGAGAGTCAAAAGGGATATCATTCCACCCATCTGAAGAAACTGAAATGCTAAAAGGTGAATCAAAATCAAAAAAGCATAGACCAGACCAAGTCTCTTCAATCTAAAGGTCACGTCTTGATTTTTTGTTACAGGAGCCCCTAAGGCTGGACTGAACTCTCAAGCAGATAGTCAGTTCAGGTGCAATGAACCAGAACTCTTCTGAGCATGCACAAACCAGACAGCACAAACATACCTGACATTTAACACACCCCACTTGCCAGACAGGATGTCCATGCAGTAGATGTGCCACTCTTGTCATAGTTCCTCATAAGACACATCACGTAAGGTTTGAGCCAAAAGCACATATCTTACTGGAGATAGTTGTCCATATTCTGAAATATATGTGTTTGAATTGAAATTCAGATGATCCATGTTTTTCTAATTTTTGAAGGGTGTGTATAAGCTAGTGTTTTAGTTGAAAACACCAGAGCCTTTGAGGAAGGATGCCTCAGTTATCCCCATTTACTATCCTTTGGTTCAAATCATGGAGCTCTCAGAGCTCCTGAATAGTATTCCCTTCACATGAGACTAAATTGATAGAGAAATCCAGGAACACTATTAATGCTCCCCAGCTAATGGGAGTTCAGTGCCAGACTAGGATTATTGTGAAGTATAGTCCAGAAACACACGGAGTCTGGATGTCCAGAGCACAGTACCGAGGGCATCGTTTTATAAATCCACTCCTGTTGGGGCCACACTTCTAAGTAAAGGTAAGGTAAACAGTCATAAATTTGAACACTTAGGAGGCTGAGAATGTTTTGCATATAGTTTTTCTAATCTTTGAGAAGTAAATGTAGTGGTAGCAGGAGTGGAGAGTTTAAAGGAAAATTATTTTTATTTTTAGTCTTTTAATGCTTCGAGTTCATTGTAGTGCAAGCAGGCCACTTGAGGTACAAACAAGCACCAAGTTGCCCTGAAAGCATTCCAGGAGTCCTCAGTGGGATTTTTATCTATTTCATCTTTAATTAACTTGTTATCTTGGAACAGTTTTTTCAGTGAAAAAAAGATGCATAAGTGCCCTTAATACTGGGTTTCTGTGCATCTCCAAGGACCACAATTAAACCACAATAGCTTACTTTATTCACATTAGGTCATAGCAGACCATGAGCATAAAATAGTCCTAAAATATTTTCCCATCTATTTTTAGCCAACAGTGGGTACACACAGAAGTGTAATTATAGTGGAGTCTTCATCTGCCATTATAATAGGAAGAGAATTCATGCCACTGGATGACTTTCCTCCGATTCCCTGCCAATACCAATTGCTTCTAACTAGCATATATGGTCAATTATAAGCTTTATGTGGCTGGCACCTACATCTGCAAGCATACCAAACAAATGACTGCTCCAAATACTGTGCATGCCAATTATTGTGTTTAGAGGGATTTGGACAAAAGGAAGAGATGCATGAATGCACTTCTGAGCAAGGGGGCTTTTTTGTTGGTTTGGGGACGGTTCGTGTTTGGTTGTTGGTTTTTGGTTTTCTGTTGGTTTGGGGGTTTTTTGTGGAGGGTTTGCAGTTGTTCTAGTGGTTGGGGTTTTTGTTGTTGTGGGGTTTTTGTTTGAGTTTTTTTAACAGTTCTCTTTTATCTGCTATCTTTGTCTTCTGTTTGTTTTCTTCCCTTCTCATACTACTATGAGAAGTGATGAATGCTGATGAGAGAGAGCTCTTTGGAATGTCAAGCAGTCATTTTTCATTTGCTCATTTAGGAATAGGATGCTCAAATTAGACTCAGAATAAGCCAGCTGTAGGCTACCCAATTATTGGTACTGAGCTATCTAGAGCTATCTTCATCTATCTGATAACATTTTACAGTCATGGGCACCTTCACTTGTTGAGCATTTTGTTAACTGTGAGTAAAAAGTATTGCTGCTACTATGTAATGTATAGGATAGCTATAATTACATCTCTCCTCACAGCAAGTGAGATAAAAACAAGGTTACTAATGAGTTTATATTCTGTATAAGGGTTATACAAGGCAAAATAGGACACTTCCATTCTGTAGAAAAGTTTTTTTAAAAAAGCCTCCACAAATTAATAAAAATATTCCAGGATGTGAGTAACCCTCAAAGGCCACAGGTTAACAAATAGTTTCATAATATAAGGAGATTGTTTCAACAAACATAGAAAGAGAGAACAGACTCAAGAAGCTGCCTAAAATCCTTTTCTGAGTTGTGACTGTAATTTAATGTGTTGTGCTTTGATCAGAGGCCATTCTCACAGAGAAAGGAGAGCTTCCTTGAAAACAGGAGGTGTAGTCCCCATTCATAACTCCTGTGAAATGCAAAAATAAATGTGAAAAGTTGGCTGAGTAAAAGGAGCTACTAGAAATTATGGCCACTGTTAGTGTCTAGTCTCTGACACAGGAAAGATCTATGAGTTATTTGGGGTTTTTTCCTCTTTATTCTTGCATTCTACTGATGAGATGACCTAAAATTATTTAGTTTATGAAAACTGACAAGATCAGAGACCATTGCAGAATGGCTGCAGGGTAGTGACTTTTTCATGTTGAATTCACTGAAGCCTTAGGAACTAAAATAACAGAAATAGGACAGAAACTTGGGCATCCACCCAGACTTAAAAAACCACCAACACCTGGAAGGATAAAGTCACCTATGATTCCCATACAAATACTTTTTTTTTTACACTCATGCAAATTTATATCTTACTGAGATGATTTGTGAAAATATTTTGAGAAACCATTCAGTGTTCTTTTCTGCCACAGTTTTCTTGAAGGAAAAGTACCTTATTATGGAATTAGTACCAATTATGCTAATGAGGTCAGGGCAGAAAAAGTATGTCATGAGCAAAAGCAAAAAATAGGGCCCTCATGAGTGAAAGCATCTTAAAATTCCAGGGTCCAAGAGCCAGCAAATTTGATCTTGCTTAGACATGAAAATAAAGGCTATTCAGAGCCTCAGGGTACACCACCTATTACTTATCTATTTCATGATGTATCATCCCACTTCAGGTATATCAATTGAAAAAGTGGAATTATGAATCATAACTTATAAATGTTACAAACCATCTTGAAGGTATAAAGCTGAAAAGTTGGGGAAATGTGCTGCAAATAAGCCTTTAACAGTTGCTCTATTGATGTAAAGTTGTGAATTATTTAAAAGACAGAAAACAAAGATGCAATTTTAGTGTTTTTGAAATATGGTGCCTGTCTTTTTACCTTTAATCTGCAGCATTAGATTAGTTAAAATTAGATTTTTAACTTTTTCTATGCTTATCTAAAGATACCTGTGCATAAAAGTCTCCTTTGTATGACACACCAGATTACTCATTATACTTGAATAGATTTTTACACAGCTGAAGTGAAATGCAGAAACATACTGATCATCACAGCAATGTACAGCACAAAACTTGACTAAAAATTTGGGTTGTGGTGTGAGTTAGTTCTGTATTTTGATATGGTTCATATTCTTTCGTCAGAGTAGTATGTTAATGCATTTTGAAAACACAGAGGGAAATAAGTTCTTGCAAACAGGCTGTTTTCAGGCACACTCTTATTATGATGAACAAATAGAGGAAGTGATATTTATGCAAAAATAATAAAAATACTGTTGTAGGAACTGTGTTGAGTATGAACTTCAGGTTAGTTCTTTCAGCCTTTTTCTTTACTTGAACACATGCTGGATGTGTACCCTTCTACCAGCTGGCATCTCACTGAGAAACAGCTATCTCTGTTGACCTGGGTCATGAAAAGCACCAACAGTTATCAGAGTTATATCAGAGTCCCCTTACACTTTGTGTTCCTTCCCAGGGTTCCCCAGGGGAGCGTGGAGCAGCAGGTACTGCTGGCCCCATTGGTCTTCCAGGTCGTCCTGGACCTCAGGGTCCTCCAGGCCCCGCAGGAGAGAAGGGAGCTCCTGTAAGTACTCACATGTCAAACTATCACAGCACAATCCTCATTCCACAATGGTATTTATTCCCACTCAGGCATTTGCCTATTAAATATATATTCTCAGAATACCAAACCTACTCCTTTTAGATCTACAAAAAAGTAAATAGTAAAACATTCATTGTCATACCCTCTAACAACAACAAGGGTTAAACCTATTATTATCATAGCACAGAGTGAATATAATAAAAAAGTTGGTTAAATCAGTCTTTCATTAAAATTTTTTACCTAGCCACTCTGCATTAGAGTGCAAGTGTATTTGACATCAGCTTCCATTGTTATTTTTTATAATTCTCTGATATATTCCATTTGGTTGATCGTTTCCTTTCTGTTGTTTGGTTTCTTTTTTTTGGGGGGGGGAAGTGGGGGTTCTTTTTTTTTAAATGTTGTACTGGTAATGTGACTCCTTGTACTGAAATATTCATTAATCTCCTGTGATAACATGGGTTACTTCTTTTTCTTCATAACTAGGGTGAAAAAGGTCCTCAAGGACCAGCTGGACGTGATGGAATACAGGGTCCTGTAGGACTTCCTGGTCCTGCTGGTCCCAGTGGTTCTCCTGGAGAAGATGGTGACAAGGTGAAGCATTACATTTGGTGTTAGTGCATATGTAAGATCTGTCTGTACAGTCCTCTCTTTGTAGCTTTCTTCACAATAAATATGGCAACAAAGCAACAACTCTTACACCTACCTCCCCCAAACTCCCTCTGCCTACTGCAAAGAGACCTGAAAAACTCTTTTATAATCAAATGTCTAAGGGACAAATGTCATGGGAAATTGGCATTTTTGTTCAAGAGCTAGTAGAATAACATTTATCCTGGCAAAGAAGCAAGGATGAAAGTGTGGCAAAATAAATCAAGGCATATGATGACAAAATTGATTTTTGCCTATTTTAGAAACTTGGTTTGCTGAATGAGTAAGACAAAATGTTCTCAGTAGTGTATAGAAATTCAGAACCACTGTTGATAGGTTGAGGGTGTCAAAATAATTATATTCACAGCAGAGATATTCTGTTGACTTCTGGCAGAATTTAGGACATGGCACCTTTCAGGATCATCTTGCATGTTTGCTTGATCCAGCACTGCTCTGTTAGTTAGTATAGGGTAAACATTTCAACATTCATTTTTATGATGTATGAGTGTTGTTTATCCCACAAAGAGTATTTCCTGTGATTTAATTTAATTGTCCTTTATTATTGTATAAAGAAAACATTTTCTAACACAGCTTCTTGGTGATTTGAATAATTCTAAAGCTTTGAAATACTGTACAGTACAGTGAGAAGCAGTTGTTCAATCATATACAGTTAGATGAGTCTGTAAATCAGGATATTTTCATTATAAGTTCATATTGAAGGTGACATGAGGAACACAATTTCCTTTATTTAGAGCTCAGTTGCACTATACATCAAAGCCAGGTCTTGTTGCCTTTTGCAGTACAGCAATCAATATCTGGATTAATATGACATACTATTGATCCTTGCAGAATTGCTCCCTTTAGGCTTTCAGACTTGAAGCAGCAGCATAAAACATAAAATAATCATATCAAAGGGAAATTTTAAAAATACCATGATGTTGACTTCAGCTGAGTGTGAAGGAGACACACAAGTTTAACTTTTAACTTTCAATTACAGGGTGAAATTGGTGAACCAGGTCAGAAAGGTAGTAAAGGTGACAAAGGAGAAAACGTGAGTAGCAAAATCTTTTGTCCATTACATCTTTATGAATAAAAAATATTCTTGCATGAAGTATGTAGGTAGCCTTGCTACCTAAGTGAGCTGAAAAAAGACACACTTCTAAAATGTTGCTTCAAAATAACACTGTTTTACTACAACACCAGAGGTTTGTACTTACAGATCCGTGCATGTATTTCGTATTGCTCATATTCCTAGAGCTTACAGAATCATTAAAAATAGAAAAGGAAACTACACTTCTAAGCATCCTTCCTGTATCATTGAAGTTCATCCATTCTGCATTTGAACTGGGAGAGACCAAGTATTCACATATGTTCTCTTACTGTGTTGAAGTTAAATTCACTGACTGGATTATGTGAACACATCCAGTTTAAGCTTCTTAGCCATAGTGATGAAAAGTATGATGCTCAGTAGAGGAATCTACTAATATAGTTTTAAAAGAATATCTAATTCTTGGAGAGCACAATTAATTGATGACAACATTTCAGAGCAGTGAAGACCTTAGATGAAATGGCTTATACAAGTTCTCATATGTTAGCATTAGGCCTATTAGTGAACCTAGGACTAATCAGGCTTCTACTGTTCTAATTTGACGTGTTTCTGTCTTCAAAAATTAATTCGAAAATAATTCAAAAATTAAGCACTTCCTGTTTCAATTCAGGCCAGAAATATAAAATTAAGCTTTTTCCACTGTGAAATGTGAAGCTAGAAAGAATAAAACTAGCTTTTATTTATTTGTTTGATTGTGGTTTCTTTCCCAAAAATTAAAAAAAGGTATGTTTTCAATTCTGTTCAATTTCAAGATAAACTGGCACTTTATTTGAATAATTTTCCTTAGGAAACAAATTGAAAAGAGAAAAAAGATTCCTTTTATTATTATACTTCAACAATATTCCCAGTTAGCAAAGCTCAGAACTCAACATAGGGGTATTCATAGCTAAGCATATTTATCTTGAAAACACTGTGCTCTTTGCAATTAGCAGCCTACAGAGCATCATAAAAGTATATTGCTTTTAAAAATTACACCAAATTTATGTCTTGCATATTATCAGATGATGTTTTATAGGAGGATACATACAAATTCAAGCAAATCAGTTTTATGATCATTTTAAGGAAAAAAATATGGCAATAAAATGTGCAAAAAAAAAGACAGGGTTTTGTTGTTTTGTGTTGTTGTTTTTTAAAGGTAAGTTTATCCTTCTCAATTATTTATGTGAGAAAGATTTCTGCAGTTTCCAGTGCAGAAAACACATACTTTTCACAATCTTATTTTTGCAGATCAAATCACAAGTGTTATAATAAACTAACACATGAAGTGTAACATTATACATACGGTTAAGAGAGCACTTCTATTATAAACCAAATTTTCCAAGAAACATACATGTAACAACTTGTAAACCAATCCTACTTCAGACTAAAATTACTCCCTCACAATCAGAGCTGAGTGCTTTGGTTAACTTTGTAAAAATAAGTCACTTAAAAACATTTCAAATTAAAACATTTTAAAACTGTGGACTTGTTCCCAGGTAACTGAAAATAAATCTATTTACTGTTGTAGTTGTAAACCAGCTGTGGGATACAGAAAGATCTCTGCAGATCTTTGTCCACCTAGAGATGTTCAGAACACTACAGGCCCTCTGTGCACAGAAGAAACTGGCATTCAAAGGAAAGGGAAGAGGAAGCACATGAAGCAAGTCATGGAATCATAGAATCACAGAATGGCTTGGGTTGGAAAGAACTTAATGATCACTTAGTTCTAAGCCCTGATCCAGTTCCACTTCAGGCTTTGCATGTAACCTCGTGCATCTCCTGTTTTCCCCTTTGACGTGCCTGTTCTGCATCAGAGAAATTCAGAAAGAAACACATGCTGCCCTTTTCTATTTCAGATCATTTTCACATAGTAGTTATGCTGAGCATTAGACTGTGACCACAGTTCCCATAGTGAGTACTAATGTCTTTGGGCATGTTCCAACAGCCCTGCTTTACAAATAAAGTGTCTGCAGCAATATCATTTGAGAATGAATCCCACACTGTCGCTCTTAAGTTTTAAGGCATTTGAGAATATTATACATTTTCCTTGAAACACAGGATTCAGTGTTCAGGCCTGCTTAGTCAAGTGAATGTTACCCCAGTTGAAGTCACGTGTATCGAATCTATTTGTCCTCAATTGCAGTCATTCAACCCTGACAATTTCAGAATGTGTTTATTTTAAATCTGCTGCCTTTCCAACATGCTGACAGATGTCTATTGGGGTAGGGAGGAAAGGCCTTGTTGGGCACCTCTGAAAAGGAAGTAAGTACCCAGTTCTGAAATGTGTCACCACAGAGCTTTGCTTCATGTATTGCCACCATGTATGTGACAAAAAGAAAATTATAAAAGAGAGGAAATACATAGCTTGACAATTCAAATTCCAAAGAAAATAAGATACTCTAAAATATACATAGAACCCAAAGAAATAAACAGACTTAAGTCTTTTTCCCTAATCTCCCTATAAAGAGCACAGTAATCTCATTTCAGCCCCAGAAAGGTCTTTAAATCCAAGCATTATTCTGTTTAAAATTTGCAGCCTAGGAACTGTAGACAACTTTTCATCCAGTATAGACTAGAATTATCCAATGCCAGGTGTTTTTATGCTTTTCTAGCTTCACTCTTTATCAGTCTAGTTCTTCTCAGAGACATTTTTTTGCCATTCTGTTGAAAAGAGACTTAATACCAAAGAGAATGTGACTTTCAGTGCTCAGCAAGAACTTAAATTTTTTCGTATCTCCTGCAGGTCAAAGTAAGTTTTGTGCTATTGCAAAAATAATTTGCAGTTTCGTAAAAATTAATGTAAATAATAAGCAGACCAATTAAAGATAGATTTTTAGATTATGCTTTTTAAAAGTTGAGGGTTTTTTTGCATAAATTGAAAGTTTTGATATTTTTAATTATGAAAGAAATACTTTTCATTTGAATTCATGTTTGCATGGGAATCTATTCTGAAACATTACAAATGTGACTCCAACAAATGTCAGTATTGTCTACAATAGATGTGCAAATCTGAGTTGTTGAGAAATAAACAAATGATGATTCTTTGTACTGAATGGAAAAGCCTTGTGAATAATGCTACATTCTCTATGGAGAAATGTGGAAATGCTTAATAGACTGTGATCTCACAAGTAGGGTTTTCTCTCATCTCTATATTTGCTTTTAATCTCTTTCCAGATGTCATAATCACTAACTTGTCCTTTTGGATGTTTTGTTGCAGGGTCCTCCAGGTCCCCCAGGTCTCCAGGGTCCTGTTGGTGCCCCGGGTATAGCTGTAAGTAACTTGTTCAGAGCAACCCCAACCTTGTGTAACTCATTTGATACTTAGAAGGTCTTTGAACTGCACTCTCCTTACTCAGGAATGTATTTCAAATCACCACTAACAGTTCTGTCATTGCCCACATACACACAGTTCTTTATTGCAAACAAGCCTGCACGGGTGTTCCTGCATTGCAGATTTACAGCAGGGCAGTAATTTGCCAGAATTATCAAAAATGAAATGCTGTAAATGGTGAGTGGGGCCCATCCTTTCAGTGAAGCACCACTTTGGTGCTTTGTATGACAGCTCAGTACCAGATGCAATTAAAAGAAAGTATCTCTTTTTAAAATCCACTGATACCAGGTAGACTGAGTTTTATTTTTATTTAGAAGGCTTTGAATTCTTTTACCCTGAAGATTGTTAGAACTACATGCTGCTCATATTTACTAACATGTAAGTATTCAACAGGTAGAATGTTTATGCAGATCTGAAAGACAAGAGGGATTCAAGGAAATTTTTTGTGAGACATGCAGTATTAATTGACCTACATTAAACCTCGGCATGTGCTGGTATTTTCTCTGTATAACACATTTCACCCAGTCAAGATGGTTACATGTATTTGTACAGACCTTTGGTGTGACTCTGAGCCCTGCTGCAGTTGATTTCTAGCCATTTCCTCAGAACTTTTTTTGTTGTTATCAGACCTTTTGCTTTTCATTGTTTCCAAATAGGGAGGTGATGGAGAGCCAGGCCCAAGAGGTCAGCAAGGGATGTTTGGGCAAAAAGGTGATGAAGGTCCTCGAGGCTTCCCTGGCCCTCCAGGCCCTATTGGCTTACAGGTAAATTCCTTTATTATTTACCCTCCACCAGTAAGAACCCTGATTTCTGTTTCAGAAACTGAATGACTATTTTCTTCTGTTAAATAAATGATAGCATCATTCAATAAGAACTGAAAGATCCCATATTCATAGAGTTCATGCATAAACAGCAGACTTAATGCTGCAGGAGATTAGTGTGATGCTCTGAAACTGAACTTCTGGCTAACTCCTTTCATTCAGTAATTCATTCACTGACAGAGTCAAACAAACAATTTCTTTTTTAACAAGAGCACTTCTTTATACTGGACATACACACTTTAAAGACAAGATTCAACCTGGAGGTGTATTTAACATGTCTTAGTCATTTACAGTATTTTCACAATAGGTTTTGGCAACATAAGTAACTATTTTTCTCAGTGACACCATCAGAGACACTACCGGTGTCCTGGCAGAGTAACAGAACTCCATAATGCTTTATATACTGCAGCCATTGCAGGCAGGTTCCTATAGTTTCACATTTCTTCCTCTTAAAATTGGTATTTTAAGAGTTAAAAAACACAAAGCAAGCACACAGTAAAATGCAGGCTTCTCACTGCTGCATGCAGACAATTGCTGTTGAGAAATCTGATTTTTCAAAAGTTTAATTTGCTTAAATATAATGAAAGGACCTTTGATTCATTTCCATGTAATTAATGTTAGAGCACAGAACACTTACTATTTCTAATCCATGCATTAAGCTGTAACACGAATCATATATACTCTCTTTTAAAAAATTATGGCATTTGCTGTTGAATATATTCAACAATATATCTCTTGTTTTTTACTATTTTAAAGAGCGTGAAAGAAAATCATCCTTGTTATTTTTCTTAGATCTATGATGCTGTTTCAAATGATTCACATTTTAAGTTTAATGAGCACTAAGCTACACAAATATAAAAATTATGTTGAGACATATGCAAATGAAACATTTCAGATGAGGAATTTTATTTCTCTGATTAAGATTGTAATCTGAACATGTTGGTCCATGAACTGAGATCCCAGTTTTGCTAAACACATTGAAGTACCATTGAGTCATCAGAGGACTTCTACTCAGTAAAGCAATTCTCATGATCATTATGAACTCTTGGGGATTAACAGCTTTTTCTGTCTTACATATAATCTTTGCATACCACTTCACTGTGCTGCACTGATCAGGTTTTGTTTACATAGATATGTACCATAGTATAAATTAAATTATTCAAACCTCTACCTGGGCTCTGGATAATTCTGACAGTGTTTTTAAAGTCACCCACCCTGGCATTTCTGTGTGCGGGGGTTTTTCCTAAAAAATTCTGTGTGTCATCCAGTTTTAAGCATCCTAAGACTTCATATACATTTGCTGTAATACAAAAAAACTCCTTTTCTTTTTCATTTTAATGCTAATATGTCTTTTTTTCTTGTTCCACCACCCTGTCCTCTTCCAAGTTCACAAGTTTCACATGTAGATCTGATTTGTATTGTTTCATATTAATTTAGAATCAATATTCCAGGTACTAATAGTATTCTCCTCCATGTGTTTTAGGGTCTGCCTGGCCCACCAGGTGAAAAAGGTGAAAATGGTGATGTGGGCCCCATGGTAAGACTTCTTTCCCACTTGGTCACTGTGAAGGACGTCAATATCCTCCATGTAGTATTGTCTTTTCTCTATAGCTCACAATTTGATAAGTCACTTGCTCAATTTGGTGACTTAGGATGAAACATTTTGTGTAACATAAACTTTCTCTGGGATTTACTTTGCTTTCCCATGTCTGTCTCCTCATCTTTAATATCAAGATTTAAGTAAGTTAAGAAAATACTCTGAAAAACAGATATTAAAGCAGAAGCTATATGTGTCTGAGACAGGAAGTGGCAATCAGCTTCAGGAAAGAAAAAGTAGATACCACTGCACCAGAGGGTCTGGAGCTGCTTTCCAGGTCACAGGGCTATTGTATGTTAGCTTCAGGTAATTGCCAGCCAGAAGATGATAAACACTGCTTGGCTCTGTTTACTCTGGCTGGGTGATGCACTGTCCAACTGTTTGTACTGTTGACAGAATGCCTTCTGGGCTGTTCCTCACTGAAATGCAAGCTCTCTACAGCACACATTTGCCTCCAGCACCCTGTGCCAAGTCTGGATGCTTCATTATGCCTGTGTGTAGGCACCGTGGTGCAGCAGTGTCACAGGGCTGTTACCAGCCTTAAACATAGCCCCAAAGTCTTTGCACAGTGGGGTGGGCAAGCAGAAAACCTGCAGGGAAAGTACAGTGCAGAAAACCAATCCTTAGGAGTCTTAAGCATCAGATCATTTCCAGCTCAGGTACTGTCTAACAAACATAGCCTGGACACCCTGTCACCTTGTGACCTCATCCAGTGGGTAGCAATCCGGCCCTGCTGTTTCTGTAGCACTGCAAGGATTATAAACCCTGTACAGATTGAGTGTATTATTTTTCTTTGGTCAAAAATTCCTACTGAACTTACTCTTTATGACTGTAAATATATTATACCTGTTCTATGATTCTATGATATCAAATTGTCTCTTTGATACAGGGTCCACCTGGCCCTCCAGGTCCAAGAGGTCCCCAGGGTCCTAACGGAGCTGATGTAAGAATTAACCTCTTTTTTTTTCTCTTGCTAATTCAGTAATAAGCACTCTATTTTTGATAACTATATTTGGGATAACAAATATCTCTTATCACTGTAGGGTCCTCAAGGCCCCCCAGGCTCAATTGGCTCTGTTGGAGGTGTTGGTGAAAAGGTGAGTGTTGATAATAATCTCCCAGAAAGAGAAAACATTGGAATGGGAATATGAATATACATTTTGATTCTTCTGTGGAGATATCTAGATATGTTACAGTTCCCAAATATCCTTCATCAACCTAATAATTGATAATAGTGATCTAGCTATACTCCTAATTGCTGACTTACTGTGATTTTACCATTTCAAGTTTTCCATCACAAAATTATATAACAATCAGAGGCCCTCTATCTGGAACAATAGGAATATACACTATTATCTAAAGTATCAGAGGTAAATGTATGTGTGAAGTGAAGCAGACTTTCAGCATCAATATATATCTGTTCCTCATACAGACAGATATAGTTCCAATAAAGTCAGAGGTCTGAAGACTATTTCTGGTTGTTGAAAACCTGACTTAAGACTGATGCTATATGGCATCCATTCATCAAAATTATTTTCATTGCTATTTTCAGTTCTCTATGCAGAAAATTTCCTACTAGTATATAGAGTGAGTTTGTTTGGGTTTTTTTCATTTCATATCTTACCCAAAGAACACACCAAGATATATATCTTCCTTTTTCTTAAAGATGACGTATGCACAGATGTAAGGGCTTTTTTTTTCCTGTGATTTATTTGAAGCAACAGAGTAAACTATTATACAGTGCTGTGCAAGCAAAAATTTCAAAAGAGAGTCTCCTGAAATGCCTGTTTATGTTTATTTTATCAAGTTACATGACCTCAGCCACATCACTCGTGTAAGCCTAAAAGCCTTTTTCTGTAATGGTACAGATTTAATAGGATTTTTTTCTTGAACTTTGGAATTGGAAAGAAGATTCTCAGTGGAGCATAAGGCGGGGGAAACAAAATAGAAATATATTCTAGGCCACTTTATAAATAGCTCATTGAGAAACAATATAAACTTCTCTTGAGTATTTAATTATTTGCCATAGAGTATGGTATGTATTTAAAGAAACACTAATGTCAATGAATCCTAGAAAAGACACCTCTAGATAGGCCAGTATTGGTAGTTTTTCAGAAAGCTCACCATACTGTTAACTTTTCAGACCACGAAGCAAGATTTCCCTTTTTCTTTCTGTCCCATCAGATAAATAAATGCACAGGTACCTTTTGTCTCATCTTCTTTATACACTATTACCAAACTTAGTGCTTCAGAAGTCTTAACTTCTTCACTCTTTAATTTATCAACATATTCTCCTTGGCACAGTGGACCAGTATTGTACCTTTAGGTACAAATGCCATGAGATCTATGAATTTACAAACAATGACTCAAATACCACATCAGTCAAAATCGCTTATATTTTTCATAATCATCTTCTTGATCACTGTCCAAAAGCGTGTTACTCTGCTCACAGAGCTTGTAGGTGTTCTTTCTTTTCACAAGATAAGGAAGCTGCCATTACTTTCCCAGGATCATTTGTATGACTGGTAAAAAGAAAAAGGAAAAACTCCAGTGTATGTTACAAGCTTGTTATTCCCCCGTGACAACAAAAGGCCTTTCTTATGATGCTCTTCGATATTGCTGACATCTACTGTAAAATGTTGGTTCTGTGTTTGGCTTTTTTCACTAAAATTTCTTTTTTTTTCTTTAATTAACCCTTCATTTATATTAAGTCCATATCAAAGGGAATTACCAACTTCTTAGCAGTATAACCAAACTATTCTTTCAATAGGATGTTCAGATGTACCTATCAAATAAATCACTTACCAGTACTCTGGGATGTGTGAGAGGTGTACTACAATAATGTAATATAATATTTGGCTTGATGGAAAAATATCCTACTTCATCTCCATTCTTTGTCTTTTGAGACCACAGGGTACTGAGCCCAAGCAGGTGTGTCAAGCTGTCAGTGCTTCACTGCAGTCCTTCTTTCTTAGGATGTGCCTCTGAGCATCAACTCACCTCTTGGGGGTGGTTTCATTCTTGTCTCTTCAATCTTTTTTTCCCTAAAATTGCACAAGACCTACAAACATGATGCCTTCCTGCCTGACTGCATAATTAATAAGGATATTCCCTCTAATGTTCTAAGTTTGTTACATTGTTTGTCCAGCCTATTTTAAAAAAGACTGTGGCCTCATGAAGAGCTGCAGGACTTTGTTTTCCCCTCTCTGGGAACAGTACCAAAAACGTGACACAATGTAAAAGTTGGTAGAAAAAAAGTTACTGGAAAAAGAAAGTCTCTATATCAGTGGAATACGGAACTGAGAAAAATGATAATTATGAGAACTTCCAGGGTACCATCCAATTATATTCACTGCTGTAAAAAAAAAAAAACCCTTACATAATATTGTGGGCCATTGAACTTAATAGGAATTTTGCCATTGGTTTCAGTCACCTCTTTAATTTTTACTGTTTCATGATCAAATTATATTCCACTCATTTTGTTAAAACATGGACTTATATTGAACTCCTTACTCCTTTGTTTCTCCCTATGACTCATATACATGATTTAGGATCCTATTTCTGATGATCAGCCCATGAAATTTAATTCAAGAACATGAAATTCAGACTGTTTATCACTTGATTGTCATTTTTTTATTTCCTCTTGCTTATTTCCCATATTCTCTGCATTCACACAGAGAAGCTTCCAAGTGTGTTATTCTGGAAGTTTTTATTCTAATTACTTTCCTCCCTCCTCCTCTTGTTAGGATAGCTTCCTTCTTAATTTCAGTTCCATTTAATGAGTTTTTTAAGCTTAGATATCATCAAGAGTTGTTTTGTCAGGAGGAGTTCCCACAGTGGGAGGACAGTTCACGCTTTTAAACAAAACATGCATTTTCTCTTTTCCTTTTCTTCCCACACATATTTTCCCCAATGTTTGTCTTATTATGTCAGCATACTTTGGCCTCTGCACCCCTTTCAGGAAAGCCATAGCATACTACAGATAATGCAATGCAGTGGTTGTAGAGGGTAGAAAAACATTTTGGCATCGTTTCTGTCACTGTTGCAGAGTGAAATAGGTTTGCCCACTTTCATATTTGAATGGTTAGACCAGGAGGTATTTTGTCACTAACACTGGGGTTTCAAAGCCCCCTTATGTTCTGGCAAATGATAAACAATTTTTGTCACACTTAGTGCCATGCATTTTTAACTAGCTTGTTGTTTCCTCTGCTCTAAACACAAGGGCCTAAATGTTCAAAGACATCAGCACTACAAATGTGGATGTAGCCTTGCATTATTAATGCCTGTAACCTCCATGGAGCGTCGAGAGGTCTTGAGACTTACACTCACATAGAACCATTTAAATCCAGCTTCCACACAAAGAGAATTCTCTTTGTTGTGCTTTTAATTAAGAAAAAGCATAAAACCAAAAAAAGCCTATCTCTAATTTGATAGCAAAGGCCTAACATGCAGATACTCTAAATACCCAGGAATTTGCTCATGCCTTCTCAAAACTATGCTGTAGATGTTTTACATAATGTTAACCTCACACTTCTCTTCCACAAAACCTAAAAAAAAAAATTGCCTGTTTAATTTAGATTAATTTGTGATAACTGCACTGAGTACTGGGCCATTCTTTCACCCTTCCAGAGCATGTTATAAACTGTCAGAGAGCAATGCAAAATGAATGTCTGCAGAACCTGGGCCTTCTTTCTGTAACTTCTCAGACTTCAGATCTGGTTTACTGTATGAAAAAACCTGATGTTAGAAAACCACTATACTTATCTGGGTTTATACTCCTTCCTATTATATTATTCTAAAATACTTTTCAATGTAGTGCACTAATAAGGGGTCCAACACAGTAAACAAGTGAAATCAGTAGTTTACATACCTAATCATTGATTTATACTACAGATGGAAGTGAGAGGACAAAATCAATTGAGTATTTTGGCTCTAAGTTTAAAAACACGTGATAACATTTCACAGAGCTCTTTATGTTTGCATATCATGTTTCCACACATGTATGTGCAGACACTGCTAAAGTACTTGATCAAGATGAGTCTGTGACAGTTTATGCTACCTGAGTATCTGTCCTAGCAAATTACTTGTAATAACTTGACATGACTTGCTGACTGTGATTGTTTCTCATCCTTCTCCAGCTCTCCAACGTGCTTGGAGAGCCCTCCCACAAAACACAGCACAGCTTTAGAATTTCTCTCTCAATTAAATTTAGTTTTCCACAGAACCATTTATATATAACACACATATGCATTCCTATGTGAAAAGGCATTGTCTTCCAGATGTCTTCAATTTTTCTCTTTTTTTTCTTTTTTATGAGAATGGCAAAAAGGAGCAAAACTGTAACTGAATCCTTTTCACAACCCAGTCAGCTGCAAAATTGCCTCTCATTCTTACAGAATAAATCACTATGTCCCAGAATTTAACCAAAAGGTGGCAGCCTTCCATCCACTATCTCTGTGCTTTGTATGGACAGCTCTTTAGAACTGGTCATAAGGAAAACAATTTTGAACTACTTTGCTTAGCTTGATAGAAACCATTCTCCTTGCTTAATCCGAAGAGGTTTTCAGAATTAAACATATCTGTGAAATGACATGACAATTTGTAGTTCAGGATGTCTGTCTCTGCTTGTTGAAATGCTGTCAGAGGAAGGCTTTGCATAAGAAAGACCACACTAACTTTTAAAAGATCTGACATGGTAACAAAAGAGAAAAATATTTCCAGAAGTGAAATCAATCTATTATTAGATCATAAAATCTATTTCCCAAAAGAATATGAAATATTTCCCATGTATCAGATTCTGAATTATACCATTGTTACTAAAAATGAAAAGAAAGACAAAGGCAAACAATAGCTATAGATGGCAGGTTTCAGTAGCTATAAATATGCACTCTGTAAATATATATACCAGCTACAGTCTTCTCTATCAAAACATTGTTTAACTCCCTTAACAGCTGTCTAAACCAAGTACAACATTTCATGGTACCTAATACTTGGAATATGAAAATCACTGTCAGATAAAACGAGGATTGCATAGAGGGAAGAGTCCCATTTTTTTGTAGAGCAGTGATGTAGAAATATAAATGTGAGATGAAACTTTAACTGTTCTCATCTTTCACAGATGCCCTTTAAGGAGAACATCTTGACATTTTCTAGCCCTTCCAATTTTGCTGTCTTCCACACTGCTGCTTGTTGGGGAGCTGTTATGCACAGAGCTCATACAGGCTGCCTGCAAGGGCCAATTTCAGCACGTGTGCTCCAGCAGGCAGCCCTGACATCCCAGGAGCACAGTGTTCCCCTGGGGCCCCTAAGTGTAGGTCAGTAGGGCAGAAAAAGCCCACTGTTGCATGATATCATAAAATGAAGATGTGCTTGTCAATGGGAAGAGTAAGAATTGTATTATAAATCCAATGTGGATCATCATAAATTACAATATCATTTGGCAGAAAGGCAGAAAAAGAATTGTCTCTCTGAGCAGCATACGAGGGGATTACAGTGGCACAAGTGCTCCTCAGGAAAGGCTTGGCATGATTAGTGCTTCTATGTCACTCCTTTAATTAGTGCTGCAACTGGGAACACCAGTTGAAGGGTCTATATAGTGGACTCTGTTAGATATAGTACATCTACCAACTTGAATAACATCAATTATTTTTGCCAACTCCAGACTTCATTCTCTGTTGCTACATAAATCTCATTTGATTGACAGCAGGCATGGACAAAACCCCAATACTAATGATGCTGCAGAATCAGTAAACCCCATGCAGAGGATAAGGAAATGAACATGATGAGTTTTCCTAGAAAACATACTTGGTGCTTATTGACCAGAAGCATCCACTAGGTTTTGGTGTTTTTAAAAAATGAATGCTGTATTGTAGAAGCAAATGAATATTAAGTACTAAAAGGGATCATTAATTTTTAAATTACCACAAATTTAAGTATCTCTAATAAAACCAGAGTTTCTAAAGGCACATTCACCCTTTAAAAGTGCCCTTTCTAAAGGGCATTTTAATATTGCTCCTAAAATTTTGGTTATCTGTTAATTAACCTAGTCTGGAATTCAGTTGGGTACTCAAATCTTCTTCCATTAATCTGATGTAAGCTTTACATTTGGCCAGATTCTGATCCCAGTGAGGTCATGATGCTGCTATTAGCTTCTCTGAAAAAAAGTTCAGTATCTACACCATAAGACTTGGTTAAAATTTGTATTTTAGGATTTATAGCTTTATACTGCCCACACAGAAACTACAGACATGCATGATGTATTAATTGAATTGTCATAGAATGAAGAGGGGCATGTAGGTCATGGGTTATGAAAGATAAAGAATTTATTCCAAACCTGTACGTTCAGTAGAGGGTATTGGGTAAAATGCATTTTCAGCACTGAACTACTCTAGTTGATAGACCTAATTACTGGGAAGGTTTGTTTGATTTGGAAAAAGGATATATCCACAGGGAAAAATCACCCCATCAGCAGCTAGATGGAGAAATCCTTTGGAATATGTAGTTCTTACCTCAGCACTCCATGACAATCACACAGCATATTCTGTTATCCTTTCACAGATTTGTGTGTCCAGGATGCTAATAACTAAATATTCTACTATAAGAATAGTTTTCTAAAAAAGTTTATTTATCAGACCACTGAGCTAGAAAATAATCAGTCATAACTAAACTTGAAAATGAACAATTGAAAAGACAGTCTTTCAGCTAATACCATATATTAGCTCAGAAAGAGACTGAATTATCTTAAATGTTTACTTATTAGTATATAATCTTTGACTTGCACAGGTTTTCTTAATATGGTATTGTCCTCAAAGCCACCTGCTTTACTAAATCATTTCC
Organism: Calyptomena viridis; assembly: GCA_013390005.1. Lineage (NCBI taxonomy): Eukaryota > Metazoa > Chordata > Aves > Passeriformes > Eurylaimidae > Calyptomena > Calyptomena viridis. The sequence continues at coordinate 34,779 of WEIV01024742.1, forward strand.
ATCTCTGGTAAACAGCATAAACCTCTGTAGCCTGTGAAGAAAGCTTTACTAACTGCTATGCTGTTGTTTTATCCTTATGTTTTTCTTTATATGTTTTTTATTTTAACTGTGGCTATAGCAATAATCACCTCACTCCATTGACATTCATTTCCAGTTAGTATTTTCTTATTTGTAGAAACTTGCTTCCAGGCAAAATTTATCTTTTAAAAAACGAAATTATTCTAGAGAACAAAAATACACAGTCAATACACTTATTCGGCATTTCTGTGACTAGAAAGAAAGATGACAAACAGGAAATTTGCAGTATATGGGATAATAAATGGGAAGATCTTCCAAAGCCCAGAGGGGAGGTTAGTCTCCCTCGCTAAAAAAAATGTTAATTTCATATATAATCTCTCAAATTTCAGACTCCAGTTCCACAAAACCATATATGTAACTCAAGCTCTTTTAGGCAGACCCAATAAAAAACAATTCTTGTAAGCTGTTTACATGAATAAGCATGAGAAGAATATGTAATAACTGAAGTAAATTAATACAAATATTCTCCCTAATGACTTATAAATTTATCCTTACACATTTATAGGGTGAACCTGGAGAAGCTGGTAACCCTGGACCTCCTGGAGAATCTGGAACATCTGTGAGTATTTTGTTTTTGTCTTACCTTAATTCACCATAGTAAGGGTTAATGATATCTGGTAGGACTTGCTTTCGAAAGCATTTAATCAGATCACTTGTGTACTTGTGTCTGTTTTCTTTGAATTTTCACTGAAGAACTTATACCTTTGAAATGCAGTTTTTCATATAATCATAGACATATCTTGTGCTAACAACTAGAGGATGACCTGAAGTGTTCCTAAGAGAGTACCTACTTTTTCTTCCAGAAGTATTAACTTTTGCACCCAGTTTGCATCAACCAACGTTTTCAGAGAGAAAAATACGCAAGGCAAAGTTGGTGCTTGGTCTGAGATTTACCACTTTTCCAGGCTGAGGTCCTAATTTCCCATTCACATGCAGTATTTATGGAGGAGTAACACTGCCCTGGTCTGAAAAACAGTTTTGCCATTGTGATCCCTTTTTTTTTTTTAGCCATTCAATTTCCAAATGTCGTTTTTGTGTTCGTATGTTTTCTACAGGGTCCAAAAGGTGAAAGGGGAGAAAAAGGTGAAGCTGGTCCACCTGGAGCAGCTGGACCACCAGGTGCTAAAGGACCTCCAGGTGATGATGGGCCTAAGGGTAACCCAGTAAGTGAGCTTAATAATTTTAACACAAAACACTGTGAAGCATTACTGAAGTTGTGCTACATACAGAACTGCATATAATTTTCTACAATTGCACTAAATTCATTATATGCTTCATAAAATATATGTGATGAGTTCTACCTGGTTGTCAATGGATGACACTTTCCTTGGTTTTTTCCTGATTTATCTAGGGCCCAGTTGGTTTTCCTGGAGATCCTGGTCCCCCTGGGGAACCTGGTCCAGCTGTAAGTACACTTTAAAAACAGTTTTAGGTCCCAGTCTTGGTTTGCACTACATTCTAGTGAACCCTGCCTCTTTCTTGTCTGGGGATGAGTTCTTTCCTGTAAAATCCATTGTTTTTCTATTCACATATTTCTTAAGGCTTAAAAATGTTTACAAATCTTTAAAGAGGTTTGAAAACTAGTGTCCTTGGGAAAATGTTTTGTAGAAAAATAATGCTCTTCATATATGAAACTAAGTGACTTAAATTAGCTGAATTATTAATTTTGTTTATTGTCCTGTGAATTCTGTAGGGTCAAGATGGTGTTGGTGGAGAGAAGGGTGAAGATGGTGATCCTGGTCAACCTGTGAGTTGTTTCTGTCATTTTATGTAACCTGCAGGTTCTCTCTGATACTAAGGAAGTACCTTTTGCCAAATCAGTCCTTTCTATACATTCACACCGTTAAAAACATTTTCAAAGTGGATGCTTTTTCTATTATACTGAGAAATATTTATTTCCTTGCAATGGCAGAACTGCCCATATTATAGTAACACAATTGAGCCAGAGCTCAATTTCTTTTAGAAGTAGGAATAAATGATGTGTTAAGAACTTGTGCTGGAGCTGCTGAGGGGCACTAAAAATAGAGCAACTCTGAGCATAAGAAAGGAATGCTGCAGCTAAATAATCTTCATTAGCTGACCTGATGAAATTAAGCAAAGCTCTTAAGCAGTATCTAGCAATACCTATATTAAGCCTCAAAGTTCTTCTTTTTCTGTAGATTCTCATATAAAATATCATTAATTTTTTTTATTGCAAAGATACTGGGTTTCGATTGTGGAAAGTCTCTGTCCAGCTCCGGAAGTTCTGATTATCAGGGAATTATTCCATACTGTACAAATTGAAAATAAAAAATGCTAGTGCATTGAACATAGGGTTGGATGAGCTGGGGGTTACCTGCAAGCTTCAGGAAGTTTGAATCTGTATGTCTCACTTAACAGTAAGATTTTTCATGTGAAAAATCCCATGGCTGTTGGTGAAACTCTGCAGTTAATAACATTTTCAGCACCTCAGAAAGCAAGCACCTTGTTAGCAGAGCTGGGCAGTAGGCTCACACCCTGTGTTACTGCTGTGCAGCCACTTTCTGCTCTGCCATGTCCTGTTGCAAACAGGAAGAGAAAAAAAAGAATGATGCATTTTGTACTGTAACAAAAACGTCAAAAATGTCAAAAGACTACCTTAAGAAAGGGTTTGAATACTTCTGTGTGTGTGTGTTTATGGTACTTATTCCTGTTCACTGAAAGAGGCTAACATATGGCAGATGTCTGTTGCATTTAATAAAGATAAGAACTTCACCCTTTATTATAATTTTCCATGGCAGGGTCCACCAGGTCCTTCAGGTGAAGCTGGCCCACCCGGTCCACCTGGAAAAAGAGTAAGTAATATCTCATGTTCTCTTGCTCCTGTCTCTTTCTGAGACATTGCTAGAGAATTTTACCTACTTGATCTGCAGGTAGATCATTACTGATCTTGTGACGCAAATTCAGGAAGTATGGCTTTTCTTTTAAGTAATGCAATGGGACAAATGAAACAACTAGAAAGAGCAGAGAAAGCTCTTTAACATGGCTAACACAGAACAAAAATACATAGGGTAGAATCTATTTCTTACCTATAAATGCTCCTTTTCACCAAGTAAATTCAGGGTCTACAGAATTAGTCTGCTAACAGGAGTGAGTGATTATGGCAGTAATACAAGACATCATCTTTAAGCACATGACTGCTATTGGAGAGCAGGAACAATGTGTCTGTTTGGATGTCTTTAGCCTCTGAAATAAAATAATTTCAATGCTGTTTTTGTGCAAAACTATGTCATCCCCCCTGCATACAAAATTAACAAGCAGACATTTCTGTAACTTATGAAGCTATTCCATTATTTCTGAAGTCTTTGAAGGTTCACAGGCTTTACAAATATAGCTAATCAAAATCAGTAAATAATGTTACACTTACAGAACTGTAGTAGATTCATCTACCTTTGGGTCTGCTTCAGAGAGCAATTAGATGCAGTTTTTACACTTTAAAAAACAGGAGAAGTGGCATCGTTGAATGTAACCTGAGAGTTATTTAACAAAATATGTTAAATTGCTCTATTTAATGGGCTCGAGTGAATTGACATGCCTTATTAGTTTTACCTATTTTATACAATAATCTATTTGCTCCACCAAATTGCAAAATATTTATAATACTGTAAATGATTATGGAACCTTATCACTAGAACTGAAATATGGCTCAATTGAATATTAGCAATTAGTATGCTTGTTTGACATCAAATTAGAACTTCCTACTTTATCATACAGAGAGGCAGTACCTCGATCCTAACAGATGGACTATAATCCAGCTGATTATACCTTGACAAGAAAAACACTTTAGAAACACAAATTCCATGTTACCTGTGGTTTCACACATTTCCAATTTAGGGAAAATGTATGGCTAAATATTGCCAAGTAATCCCATTCCTGAATTCCAAAGAAAACATTTTGTAGAATCAGATCCTATGTTACTTGAGCACCAGAATGTTTCACATTTGTAGAAAATCTGTATTATATTGATACCACATTAGAAAGAAACAGTGAAAAGACTGAAAGCTTAACACTTTGTTGGAAAAATGAACAGAAAAAATGCTTTTCCTTAGTTTTGATCAATTGTATGGTAGAATCCAGTTGAACAAAAAGCCCTATCAAGTGTCCTTTCATCTGGATTAAGGACATACCATTTCAGTAGTAATAGTGCTGTCTGTGGAGCTGCAGCTCTGGCTATACTACCAGAAAGCAACATTCCACCCTGGTTTTCTGTCTCTGAAACAACAAGCTGGCAGAGCTCAGAATTCATACTTTTAAATAAAATCTCTTGAAATCCTCAAGTAGAGTCTCCTTATTTTTTTTTTTTTGTTACTAATTTTTATTCCCCTCTTCCATTGTATTTTGGAACTAATCTCAACTCAATTTGACTGCCTGGTCTTCTGAAATTATGTTTATTTACTAGGTGTCAGAGTTTTGAGAAATCTCTGTTTGGTATTGCCAGTTACAAAGACGTTTTCCTACCTTTCCCTGGGAAGCAAATTCTAGTGAAAGACATGGACATAAATAGTTTTTCTGTTGTATCTAAGAGACTTCAGCTGCAGATGCATATTTACAGTGACATTGAACTATCAAGGGAAGACCAAGAATAAACTATTTTTCCTAATTATTGATGGAGAACAGTAACAGGATTATTAAGTAGTTGGTCAGTTAAGCAAATATAAAAACTCTTTTACTTGTGGTGCTCTAAAGGTTTTGACACTGAATAACTTGCAGACTGAGCAAGGCTGTCATGGACAGGCAGTATGCTGAATTTCTTTTAAGAAATACTGCCTAGGAAGTACATGTCAGAACAATAAGCCTGTTCCAGATTCATTTTATGGAGAATTAAAATTGACTACCATGCTAATGATCACTTAGCTCAGTTCTAAATCAAATTAAAAGGTTAAATCTATGGATGAAACAAAAGTGGATAGATCATTAGAACTTCCCCAAAAATTGTACCCTAATTAATATATTGCTTTTCAGACATAACACTTGCTCTTCCAAAACTGTTTCCACCACCGCTTTTCTGAAAAAGTCCTAATACCATGGGTACTTTCAGTTTTATAAGGGAGAGACCAGTGTATCCTCAAAAAAACCTCCTGTATTCTGATGAATTAAACAGAAATATATTTATAGGCCAAAAACAATCTACAAAGGACAGACTTTGTGACATAAAGTCTTTCAAAATGTGGGGGGGTTTTTAATTTTCATTACATTATATTTAATATTTTACAGATTCTCACTTCTTAAGTGATCTCTGCATGTATCAGATCAGAAGGCTTTATACATCTATGTAATTATGGTGCAAGTAATCATAGTCATTGTGCCTGCTTATCTAGAAGTTTAGATATAAAGACTGAACCACTCTACCATTTATGTTGTTATTATTATTTTCTGAAACTTAAGTCCTGGCTCTTAATTTTGGGACTTCTTTTTGTTTTGCCATACAGTACTGGCTAACACCTCTAGTTTGAATCCATTGAATTCTAACTGAAAAATGTTAAAAACAGCATGAGGAAAAGACACCATCAGAGTCACCCTTTACATATGCAATCAATAAAAGCCAACACAGACAGTACTCCTTGCTTATGTTCCTCAGCCTTTCAGTGTGCCAGGCTCTTGAGTTGTGTCATCTGCTCTTGGGCTGCTTTCTTTATTAGAGACAATTAAATGTTTAGATCACATACACATAAAGCTCCATAAATCAATCTAAAAATATTAGAAGTTAAAGTGCAAAGCCAAGACATATTTTCATTCTCAACTGGAGGGCATACTGTCTGCTTTCATTAAGAGAAGAGATGTAACTAATGCAGCAAAGCCAGTCACTAAATTTTGAGAAGCAAAAGTTTATTTGGTTCATTGCTGTTATATACAATATTGAATAAGTTAGGAAAAAGTAAAGCGTTTCTATGGAGAAGATTTTTTTTCCATTTTGGCTACAGCATCACACTGCTTCAGCAGGGTGCACTCACCACTTAAAAATTAAGCTGATTTTCTCCCTTGATTGCAAATGCACAGAACACCTAACAATATGTCAGGTTCTTATCTCAACAGGCTGAGGAAATTAGGTAATAGTTTTCTGTGTTGGAAATCATGGCTTAAGTCAGACAACAGACAGTTAGAAACAACATTAAATTATTTTAATGAAAAATGGAAGTGCAGACAAAAATGTTCAATAGGTTCACACAACAAAAATTGAAAACAAGTTTGTTTCTGCATGACTGTTCTTGGTTCTGCATAGATGTAGCAGGCATTATGTTCAAAAATTACAATGATCATAAAAACCATGAGGGTAGCTGGGGTGATGAGGGTGGGGAGCTGTGCATTAATGTAAAATTACTATTATTGAAATCTTTTCTGTCAGTTAAAATTTACCAGACACTCCTACTACTCCAGCGTAGGAAGGTAAGATAAATAACAACTAGCAGTCTCTCTCTCTCTCTGTACAAGCCCCATCCATGCCAGGCCATCAATCCCAGCCTGTTGGAAGGAGCAGTTCCTTCAGCAGCTTTGCACTTGGAGCAGTGTTGGCACTGTTTGATAAAGAACTCACCTCCTGTGTTTAGCACTCATAATTCATTGTATTTGTAACTTAGTGATCACACTGGTTTTATCCCTGCTAATTAATTCATGCTGCAACTGCATTTCTAGATTGTGCAGAGACCATATTTCTCAAATACTAAATACCACACTCAACCCTTTTCAGTTTCTAAAGTAGAGTAGATTGTAATCCTTATGGGAACTTCAGTGCAAGGAGTTTTCAAGCTGTAAAGACAATGGGCATGTGAATTAATTCATGTAAGAAAACAAGGTCATGTTTCTAAAATGTTTCTGAGTTAATTTATGTCTCTCTTGATTTTTTTTGTTATCATTGCAAACTGTGATCCACCAAAAGAATTACAACCTACAGAAAGGGGTATATGCATCAGACATTATTATTTATTATTGGAAGAGCAGCGATTTAAATTGTTCCTCCTGTTTCAAAGAGTCAGCATTTGGACCACACTGCCCAGGGCTTTTTAGCTTCTACATATTTTGAAGAGATAAAATTAAGTCCTTTACCACTTACAGGTCTTGAAAATACCAAAGAGAAAAACCTGTTGATACCACAACAAATGGTTCAAGTCCACTGTGGGTAATTCAGTTCATTTTGCTTTACCTTTGATGTAAAGCCTGAACTGGCTCTGTTGGCCAAAAGGTTCATGCAGTGCTGCAGATGTTCAGTTCCACCCTGGAGAAAGCTTCATTTCAGAAGCAAATTAATGATCTTAATATACTTTCATGTAAATAGTTATAAAATGAATATAAATTCCCAGGAATTAAAACTGGAGTTGCTTAAGGTATGTGCCAGTAGTAGTGGACAGTGAAATGTATCAGGCTATTAAAAGTTTGGGCTAAATTCAGCTCTAGTATAAAAAATTGCTATTACCTCAAATGCTGGTCTAAAGCCCCAGGCTCACAAAGCATACAGGTTTTATCTGCAAAATTAAGAATGTTCTGGTGCTTTACTTTTAGGAGGCCTGTATTGGTTTTCTGTATGTTGTTATAAAGTATGTAGATAAATGGACTAGAGTGCTTTTTTTTAATTTCTACATAACAAACTGCTTGTTGCATTAATGAACAGATGAGTCTTGGGAAGTAAGTTTTATAGATTCACAAAATCACAGCATTTGATCATGGTCACTTTTCTTTCCTTTTGCTTTAAGCTGCTCATTGGTTGGCAAGAAATAGCTACCTGTAATAAAGACATTTCCCAGGCTAAAAATTAACCTTGTAGAACAGTTGGTCCATTATTTTGAGTGCATCTTTTCTAAATTAAGTATATATAGGAGAACCATTTTCAGAAGAGCACATTAGATTCTAGACACTGCTTCTGTTCATAACTGAAGCTATGAATATTAATTACCTGACCTAAAAATCAGCTCTTGATGTTTTGGAGGAGAAAAAGGTCTTTTTATTTTTCACTTTCATATTTAGTGGATAATATGTCAATTTTTGGCTGTCCAAATGTAATTAGGCTGCTTACTGAGCCCATCCCTGACTCAGAGAATAAAGAAGTATTTGTTATTCTGTGCACTGTAGAATGACAGGCCCTTTTGGAATCAGTGGATAAACTACAATGGATAGAAGTCGATGCAAAGCAAGTTTAAAACTGTTATTGTATATATAAATTAGTATTGTACATTTCCTTTTATATCCCATTTTAATTTTTCTTCCAAGCTGTTTCTTTGGTTTGAACCTCATTGTGTGAGATGTGTTAGGCAATGCATATTCTTCTAGATATTCTAAAAACCCAGAAAATTCTATAAGGGAAAAAAGAGCTGATATGACAAATTTGTATTTTTTATCCTGTGACTAAAATGTCAAGAAGGGAATTTAATGTTATTTCTCAAGCATTTACAACTTATTAATACAGATGAAATTGCACTTTCAGAGTATTTTTCACTGGTTATATTTGAAAAAACCTGAGATTATGAGCTCAGTGTTCATGTTTTACAGGGACCTCCTGGAGCAACAGGTGCTGAAGGCAGACAAGGTGAAAAAGGTGCAAAGGTAATACCTTGAAGATTTTTTTAGAAACATGGAAATATAAACTACATATAAATTAAAAGTAAATTGCTTATCATGCACTGAGTGTGCAGTTTATCAAAGTAATATGGATAAACTGTGAAATCCAAATTAAGACCCAGAATTAGTAGCAAAACATAATGGAATAGAGTCTCACCAGTGCAGGCCCCATGTTTAGGGCAGAAAGCAAGATGAACGTGCTTTGCTGGCACCACATCTTTACATGAACCCAGCAACATTTTGCTCAGGCAATCATCCTGTGCAGAACAGTGGTTTAGGAATAGCTTTTAAAAGCCAGAGCAAGGAAACCCTGCTCTCCCTTTGCATCTTGTATGTCCCTACAGTGCCAAGTTGTCTCTCCCTCTCACCTGTTACATTCTTCCTAGGGTGAACCTGGTGCAGAAGGGGCTCCTGGAAAAACAGGTCCAGTTGGTCCACAGGGACCTGCTGGAAAACCAGGCCCAGAGGGTCTCCGGGGCATTCCTGGCCCTGTGGTAAGTGAGGGAAAAACATAATAATATTTTAAATGTCACATTCCTTCTATATACTCTGGCAGAGCAAACTTACTGCATTTTTTTCCTAGGGAGAACAAGGTCTACCTGGAGCACCAGGTCAGGATGGCCCTCCTGGACCTCTGGTGAGTAGCCTTCCTTCTAGAAAAGCACTATACTATTAAAATTTACCATTAATGTGTCTGTGCATTTACAGAAAATGACAAGTCAGTTTTTAGCACAAAGTTGCTACTACCCTGTGCTGGTAAAATCGGATACACTACTTCTTTCAAATTTTATTGCTCTACTTTAGCAGGCAACTGTGCTGAATGCTGTTGAGTTAGACCAGGTAAAAAGTGGAATAAGGCACTGTAAAACCACATTAATGAAATTCTCTGAATAGAATTAAAAATCATAATAAAATGAAAGAAGCTTACAATAAAAAAAATCTTCTGTCTCCACATCATCAAAGCTTACTACCTTAAATCCTTCCGTTTCCTTAGCAGTGGCACATTCTGTATGTCCATTGATTTTAATGACTCCTAGTTAAGGAAAAATGTTCCCAGCACAAAAGTTTAGATCATATCTGTTCCTTAGAAAAAGGAAAATATAAATCAGAAGTAGGGTCAAAAAGGTACTTCTACCAAAGAAGAAATTCGAATCTAAACTATATGGTCAGCAGTTTAATTCTCCCCATGTCAAGTAAAGGTGATCCAATTTAGTGAAAAGATGTCATATCCCTCATTCTCCAAAGTCCCTGAGATAGAGTACACCCCTATTATCACATTTGAGTCCCAAGTTGGGAATAGAATGCTTTGAAACAAAAAATGAACTCTCAAGAGTTTGATGGAAAAAAATACACAAGTGTTACCACATACTAAGTAAAATCTGCCCTGTTATTGCAGCCAGAATATATCGGATTACCTTGGAACAATAGGGCAATAAGGGTCTGTTCTCTACTTCAGAAATGGTGAGGCTCTTAAAGGGGAAAAGGAAAGCTGTAAGAAGTGTAAAGGAAATTCTCTGTTCCTTTTGCTATATGGACTTAGAGGATACAGGTCCTTAGGTAGCCTTAATACTTAAAGTTTTTGCACTTAAGCTGTACACCTGAACTCAACATCTTTCCAAGAGTGTTCCTGCCTCTCCAGTGAGAAACTCAGGATCTGAACGTCAGCTACAAAATGTCCATATCAGACTTTTCCAGTATATAAAAATGAAAGGGAAAAAGATGTGGAATTTAAACTGAAATGCTGCATAAAGCAAGACTTTTACCATAAACCTGTCTTTTATGTGCATATGTGAACATGAGCAATTGCCTTTTCTTTCACTGACTGAAAAACTTTCAAGGGTGGAAGTATTTGAATAGCTATTTACATTTCCAAAAGGATTCTAAACATGCAACTTTAAACAAAGAGTTTCAGAACATGTATTTTTATGCCTCACACACCAGAAAGATTTGTTCCAGTGAACAGTGATCTGGTGCATAGATCTGTGTATTGACAACTTCTGTGTATATAATTATAAATGATACTACAATGGCCCCTCCATTTAATTTAATTTTTCTCTCTCCTGTAGAAAACAACAATGAGAAAATAATATACTGATGAGACTTTACATTATAGCTCTTTGTTGCCCTTTAACATTCTAAATTTGTCTAAAGTCTCTTGGATAACATATTGTTTATAAGTCAGAGGTTAGAAACAATAAATGAGAAGCTGAAAGGAAAAGAAATCCCAGTGTACCATCTCTCCGAAAACTCTATAATGTGACCACCACCATAGTTTTTAAATTATGTGGGTAGCTTACAGATAAAATGCAGGGGATACAGATCAGAGAACTGAAAATTGATCTCACTTACAATTCTGTGCCGAAATCTAAAAGCCAATGACCAGTTATTCAGCAATAGCAAGCAATCTTTTCCCACATGTCAGTCACTAGAAGCCTCCAAATACATCATCAAAAGATCTTTCTTCCAACATCTGAGAGCTCAAATATTCAATTCAAACCTGAAGCTGAGTGTATTAATGAACTACATATTCCCAAATGCACAGACTTCCTGTCAGCTCAACAAGAACTTTTTTCAATACATTGCTGCAACTTAATTTTGGATTTTAAGAAAGTAAAGGTTATATGTAAAAGTTGCTGAGGTTAGGTCTCCCTCCTTCCCCTCCCATCCTCTGCAGCAGATTGCCATCAGGAGGAGAATATGAAAGCTGATTTGCAGTCGAGCACAACACATTGCAGGTGAAAAGCCTGATTCTGTATTCCAAAAGCTTAAAAATTTCACATTTCTTCCATGAATTATGTATTTGCCTAGGCTTTTGCATCTAATGATATCCTGAAGTGGAGATGGAAAGCATACACACGGAATAATATTTTGTACATGAAGTGTTACGGCACTTTGGAGTTTGTGCCAGGTTGAAAAGGTCACTTATTACTGCTATCCATATCAGACCCTCACAGATGTCCACTGCCACCAGGAGACTTGTAGTGAGGAGAGACTTCCTCTAGCAGCTCTACACCTAATGTGTACGTGTTCAGTGTGACATAAGAGCCTCTGAGAAATTCAAGTCTCTTGCATATGCATGGCTTGGCCTGAATTTTTCACCTCATTCTGTACAAATTACACAAAACCAGCACTGCCATTCTTATAAACTTCTGAAGATTTCTCAAGAATTTAGTTGGCACTCCACCTCATAGATTTCTAATTATACAACCCTTTCTAGATTTCTATTTATAAAGAAATTTAAATACTGCAGTAGCATCATTATGCCTTTGTAAACATACATTTCAACTTTATTTTGGGTTCTAAATCATATACCATCAATCACAACCATCAACCACTGTACTTTGATTACATAAGTACAGAACTGTTACAAAGCACAGAAATGCACTTTGATTTCACTGCCTTTAATAGCATTTCAAGAAAACATGATCTATGCAGTATGTCAAACTTATTTTAACATTATTTTTCTTGATTCATTTAGGGCCCACCTGGCTTGCCTGGACTGAAAGGAGATCCAGGTTCCAAAGGAGAGAAGGTATGCTTTTTCATTGTTTGTGCCTTTGTAGTAGGAAGACAAAGATTACTGCCTTTGTGCTGGTCTATTGACCACGTGATGTGTCCTTGTCCTAAAAATCCCACAGATATTGATGTAAAGAGAACTGTCAGTTTCACAAGAACAAAGTAACTAGAAATAACAAGCATTGGAGATTTCTATTTTAAAACAACAAAATATAAATATTTAAAAGCTATAATACTTTCTTTTGAAATAAAAGATTGAGACATCTGGGATAGCATTTTCTAATGGATTCCCAACAATTCATTGATTGCTTGTGTGTCAGAGAAAAACTGTAGAAAAAGAGATATGAATATTATTGTACTTTGTGAACTTCAGTTTTTGTTTATGTGCTTGGATCAGCTATTTATACAGCTATATCACATGTGGAACAAATGTGCAACTCTTTGATACACTGAAAATGGTATGAAATTTGTACCCACAGGTATTGTTATTTCTGTATCAGTTTCAAAAAGGACTATCTAGCACTTACATCTTTCACTGAATAAGCAGTCACAACTTGCAAAGAATCCAAAAGTTTAAAAGGCCATCTAACAACAACAAATATGCTTTTAGAATAATTTGCTTTCAGGTTGATTGCTGACAAGCAACAGTGATAACTTGTGAAAGGTTTGCAAAACACATTTATTTTAATGTATGTTGAGTTTTAATTGTATTTTCTTTAATTTTGTTTAGGGACATCCTGGTTTGATTGGCCTGATTGGACCTCCAGGAGAACAGGGTGAAAAGGGTGATAGGGGTCTTCCTGGCCCACAGGGATCTCCTGGAGCCAAGGGTGATGCAGTGAGTACAACATACTTGTGTTTTCATTCAAATTCTGTGCAAGCAAGGAGTACATATTCCAGGCCTTTCTTTTGAAACACCCAGAGTCTCCTGCCAGAGGTTAAAACTCTCTTAAGCATTGTGCAAACACAGTGAAATTAAACAGCTTAAAATGAGATTATAGAATGTTTGAGAAAATGAAGGAAACACATGCACCATAACATAGACACGTAACACAAGCTAGGGACAAGATAAAACTAGCAGCACCAATCTCATTGTGTTTATGAACTGCATCACTCAAAGGAGCTTCTTTTCTCCTAGTTATAAGCCATGTTTTTAAGACACTATGTAAAAAGTGAGCTTTCCAAACCAGTCTGAAGAGGAACACTGCTGTGACTACATATTCTGCCATGTAAGAACAACTACAAGCAACTGAAACTGTCAGACAGCATTTTAAACTTGCAAACTGTTTTAGCCCCTAGCAAATGGCCTAAATCAAAACATTTAGTGGGACAACATTTTTCATAGATATACATCTAATCCAGTCCAGTATGCAGAACACTTCAGTTCTGTGCTTATTCTCGTATTCTTTTTTAGGGAATTTCAGGTCCTGCTGGTCCACTTGGACCCCCTGGTCCTCCTGGTTTACCTGTAAGTAATTTCATCCAGTCCTCCTGTTCAAGACACTCCCATATTGTGTGCAATACACCTCAACTATCGGTTTGTGTTCTTGTCTGTAGGGTCCCCAGGGTCCAAAGGGTTCCAAAGGATCCAGCGTGAGTAATTCTCCTCTATATTTTTGTTCTTTTACTTAAATTTTGTGTGTGTGTTATTTGAAACATTTCTTTCCTTGCTTTACAGGGTCCTGCTGGTCAAAAGGGTGACAGTGGGTTACCTGGTCCACCAGGTCCTCCAGTAAGTAAGAATTCTTATCTTGGAATTACCCTGATATGATGACCCTGTTTTGACAAGGGTAAAAAACAGCATTTTAGAATTAAAATATTTAGAATTAAAATATTTAGAATATTTAGAATTGTTTGAAAATTCCTTTTTCAAGAAACACAGATCCCCAGACACAGAAATACATATCTGCACTGAAAAGGCCATTAGAAATTTGAAACAAACATCCACCCCCAAAAACCCTACTATAAACCCCCTACAAACAAAAAAACCTTATGCAATAATTAAGATGTTATACTGAAGCACAGAAAATAGAATGATATTGGTTTCCCCTGGTGATACTCTCCTGTTTCCCCTATTTCTTTTTCATATCATAATAACCTAAAATGAAAAGAGTCCAAATCTGAATGTAGTGTTTCAATTTCTTGAAATTAAACATTGTTTCATAGACCCCAAGTGGAATTTTGAAGTTTTATCACAGGAAACATCCACAATTTTCACTTGTCATAGGCTATGTCTGTGCCTGAGGGAATTGTCAGGGATACAGAGGCAACTGCAAGTCAGTTTTACACACTTATGTGAGGGCAACACACGCTTCCCCAAACAGCAATGTAGTGAGGAGAGTTTAGAGCACAACCATGGTTTGGCTCCTACGGTTTGAAAAGCACTTAAGTATAAATCTGAGGGAATTAAGTGAAATAAAGAAATAAACATTTTGAAGAAAGCCTATTCCAGGCATTTCCAAGCCACATTCTGTGGTCTTCCTCTGCTGGAAAACAAACAGAAAAGATAATCAGATACCTTGCTTTCCACTCAGGGGCCTCCGGGTGAGGTAATCCAGCCACTGCCAATCCAGTCACCCAAGAAGACAAGGAGATCTCCTGATTATATGTTATCTGATGCTGGTGATAATATTCTGGATTATTCTGATGGCATGGAAGAGATCTTTGGTTCCCTGAATTCGCTGAAGCAAGACATTGAGCACATGAAGTACCCGATGGGCACCCAGAACAACCCGGCCCGGACCTGCAAAGACTTGCAGCTCTGCCACCCCGACTTCCCAGATGGTACTAGTGCATGAGGGGGGACACAAGGCTGAACTGACAGTCTGCTAGCATACTTGGCAGAATAATTCATTACTGCTACATGGGTAATACACCAACAAATACAGCAAATACAGGCTCACTGAATCCATTTTGTCAGGCATAAAAGTTTAGAAAATGTAAGAGATGTTCTCTTGTCAAAAGCCAAAATTCTTTAAATACATAACCTGAGAACTAGTTTAGAGTTAAAACTTTTTAAATAAAAACCAGTTGTTTTGAAAGCTGGGCCTTGCATTTCCAGGACAACCCAAGCAGAAGCATGATCAAAGACTGATGCTATTTAGATAAATGGCAAGTAAAACCACAAATGTCAGCATACTGGGATAGCTAATAGCTCCTTTTAAAATAAATTATAATTATTTTAGTAGCCATATACTTTATTTTAGCATAACAATATAAAACCGCATTGGTATTATAGAAGATTTCTTATCAATTATGACTCTCAAAAACATTACTATTCTTTTACCCTCAGCAACAAATTTGTTCTACTGCACCACCACTGTTTGTTCTGTATCAGTCAGCAGAGACATGCAAGTTTCTTTGATACTGTTCAATGCTACCAAGTACTAGTGTAATAAAATGCAAAGTAGGATGAACAAGACACAGTGTTCTGAAGAACTATCTAGATTTTATTATTCTTTGTTGTTTTCTTCTTTTTTTTCCTAACTGAATTTACCCCTCTGAAAAGGTTTAAATGAAAGCCAGCCTTCATAGAATTTTCATCCTTTCATATTTTCAACTGCAATGGATATTTTTCCCAGTTCAAAACAATATTTTTCTCTTTTTAAATGGGAGGCAAAATAGATTTTGACAGTTTAATAATATTTTATTGCTTTCACTCTAGATAGATAAGAACAGATGGTTGCCTCAAGGAGTAGTTAAACAGTGTATGTGCTATATGAAAAGTACATACTTTACAATTCAGTACCCTCCATAATAGGGAATAGTTTTTATACAACACATTCACCTTCTTCATTTACTGGTATTGTCTTCTTTTTCAGAACCTTCATATAAAAGTAATCTTATTTTGCTTAAAATAAAAACAAATTTATTCATTAAAATACAAAATTCTCCAGGGACAAGACTTACAGATAGAAAAGACTGTTTTCAATAAATACAGCCTAAATCAACAGAATTTCTAAATCCCATAAATGCTTTGTCTGTACCCTGTATTCAGAAGAGAGAACTGGTGAAAGGATTTGTCATTCCTCTTTGAAACCTCCCCTATTTGTTTGAAACAAGATTAGAATTGTAGTGTCAGAAAATCATTTGCTGTCCTGTTTGTGAAATGTCTGGAGATAAGAACTCACAACAGAAATCATCATCATTTGAATAGTGGATTTTAAAAAGCACTGACTTTTAATGGACCTTGGATGGACTGCAGCTCTCTTTCATGCCCAGCCTTCACTAGTTTTACTAGAACTGCAGCTTCATAATGCAGGAGTAAAAAGGTCTTTGCTTGAGGTATATCTCTTTCAGTGGAAGCTTTAGGCACTTGTGCCAGCTACAACCCCACCAAGCCCTGTGCAGACACCTTTTTATGTAGCCAAGTATGCAAGGGACTCCAGATTTTGCTCTCTGACTTAAACCATAGCTTATTTCTGCCTAAGGCTGCCTCTGCTCTGTTTTTGTGAGTGCTCTCACCACAGGTACAAATTATCCTTCTAGCTAAAAAACTGAAAAGGCAAAATTGTTGAGACCTGCAATGTATGTTCCACACTTACTGTCATTCCTCCTCTAGGCCAAGGTGTCTGTCTACAGACTCTCTGTCTACAGTTCTTTCAAAGCCTCGGCACTGTCCTGCAACAGAGTCATGGTTTGAAGTTAAATCAGATAAAAACAAGAGAACACAGATAAAAATAAGACTTTGATCCTGGTGTTATCTTTCATAAATGACAACAGCAACAGATCGTAAGGCAGAAAATAAAGGGTTGCTTTCTTATCCTTCAGACAGAACAACTTTACTCCAAGCTTTGGAGGACCATTAGGAAGTAGTAAAGCCTGGTTCTTCTAAATACCATTACCACTATATCAGGCAAATATTTTCTTATTTGTTTTAGGGGAATACTGGATTGATCCTAACCAGGGTTGTTCTGGAGACTCCTTCAAAGTGTACTGCAATTTCACAGCAGGTGGGGAAACTTGCATCTACCCAGATAAGAAATCTGAAGGCGTAAGTACCAATCTGTTTTCAGTTGGCTGTTGACAGATCCTACCGTGCTGTTGCAATGTTAAACTAAACAGGATAATTACATTGTCACACTTTCACATATCTGTCTTTCTAATTACATTTAAATTTGAATACATCTGAATGGAGCAGTAAAATGGTACATAGAGTTAACAAGCACCATTTTCACCCTCAGACAGGGAATCTATGCACCTGCTTGCTCACATTTCACTACACTTCAGAATGCAACACAGCTGAGCAGCCAGTTACAGTACATCATTCTTGTCACCAAAAACCTAAACTCTTACTGTGTTTCTCTTGTGGTTTCATTTATACCTATGAAAGATAGATGTAAAACACTATGTATTAACATTGTCCTTGTTATAGATTACATCTGATGGGGCATGAGGCATAGAGGAAGGCTTTCTAAATCTTGCCTAAATGAGAAAGACCTGTCAGCATCAACACCAGTGAAAACTTTGTTTACACTCTTCATAGCAACAATTTATACCAGCAGTTTACCTGAATCTTAACAGATTACAACAGTCTTCCTTAATTAGAACTAACTCTCTTTATAAGCTATCACCTTGAGTTCCATGTAAAGTCACTAATTTGAAGGCACTCTATACATTAAAAACATACTATTTTAGAGCTTTGAAGTGTCTGAAATTTGAGGAAGAACCATTCTTTATAATCTAGTGTGAAATTTGTACCCAGTAATGTAAAACCTTCATATCTGTCAACACATGTTTTAAATACTTCTGTCTCTGCTGTTTGCCCACACAGGTTAGAATTTCATCATGGCCAAAGGAGAATCCAGGATCTTGGTTTAGTGAATTTAAGCGAGGCAAACTTGTAAGTTGTCACTGCAACATAACTATATTCACAAATGAGGTACATGTTATCAGCAATCAGCAGATCCCAAGGAATTCTATAAATATTTAGATAATGAAAACACCTCCAGCATTTTTGCCCTAAGTATTAGAGCAGTATATGGCCTCTTGCTACTGGACAGCAGAAGCCTGCTCTGTATTGTCCCAAAATGATCCCAATGGCTCACCTGATGAGGAGGATCCAGCTTCTGACAGACCACACATCCCCACTGAACCTTAGTAAAGCAGCTGAAGCACAGGTCTCCTGCCCCAGTGTAGGTAACTGGAAATATACTGAGTATGCAGAGATGAAACTTTATGATTAACTAAAAACAGATTCCCAAAGAGATTCTGCTCTTTTACACTATAAGGTAGGAGTAATTCTCTCTTTCCCAATGGAATGAAACTAAAATATGTAGTTCTTTGCCCTAAAAATATTGCTACATCATAAAAATCTATTTACTGAGTCATAGCTCTATTGACCTTTAAAACTCCATAAAATGTTACATATTAGTTGATTTTTTTTAATTAAGAACAGTTATGTGGTTCTTTTTTGTCAACAATAATTTTGGTTTGCATTGTAACAAAGAAAACAGATATATATTTATCTAACTTCTTGTATTTTCCAGTTTTCCTATTTGGATGTTGAAGGCAATTCCATTAATATGGTCCAAATGACATTCCTTAAACTACTGAGCGCCTCTGCCAGACAAAATTTCACATATAACTGTCACCAGTCTGTGGCTTGGCATGATGCACCATCTGACAGCTATGACAAAGCACTAAGGTTCTTAGGATCGAATGATGAAGAAATGTCTTATGACAACAATCCTTACATCAAAGCTCTTCACGATGGCTGTGCAGTAAGTAGAGGCTCAAACAGTCTTTACAAAAGCACCCTGTCATTTAAAGTAGAAATCAAACAAATCTATTTCTTCACAATAATCTATTTCTTCACAAGCTTTTTTTCTGAGAAAAAGCTTCTAAAAGTTTCTAAACACTTTCTTTTCATATACTGACTTTTAGTAGATTTTTAACTGCAGTACACTAGTCCCATATTTAATTTTCACATATGTACCAAAAAAGAAAGAACCATCAGTCAAGCACAAACCTGGAATGGATACAGGCTGTCAACACCACTGTGCTGGAACTAGACCATGTGCTAGTATGAGCACAGTACAAGGGAAGAACAGAAGCAAAAAAGTGTAACCAGGGGAGGCAGACCATCAGCAGAATATATTTATATTAAAAATCAAGGCATATGCAAACAGAATATTTAGTGAACATGGCAAAAACACGTATTAAATAAGCCATATGTATGTACCCAAACATAGTGAATTAATTTGATGTGTGACTTTGTACTTCCTTTTCTCATTTTGTGTAGTCAAAGCCAGGTGAAGTTTGTGGATTTTACCTCTCAGAATCCTCCTTTAGCTTAGCTGAAAACCCCAGAGGTGTCCAAACATTCATCAGGTGCCATCAGGGTCTCTGTGGGCATAGCAACTGTTACCACTTCTCAGAAACAGAATGGTTTGTACTCACCACATTGAAACAAAGACATCAAAAGAGCAAATGACAGTTGAAGCTTAATTCATTATTTTGGGGTTTGATATGGGAGATTTTGAAGGCAGTTTCTGAGAAGTCAGCAACACAGAATTAAAGACCTGAAAGTGCTGGGATATATACCTGGCTCTGAGACAGAGATGCAGCTCAGGAGGTGACAGAGTCTCTCCTCAGCAGTGAGAGTCTACTACACAAGTGCTCCATGTCAGCCTTTCCATATGCCTTGTATCTGTATTTCATTTTTGTTATATCCACAGTGGATGAATGTAGAGCTCCAGAGAGAGCTGAAAGTTCTAAGTGTTCTCAGTTTAATGACAGTTATATCTGTCAACTTGGATGCTCATCTGAATTCCAAGACCCTGGTATAGCTGAAGGGTCTCAGCAAATACAAGAGACCATCTAAAGGAGTTGCAGTCCTGATAAGTAACACGAGGACTTGGCTGTATGACATATAGAGGAGCTAGAGAGCCTTCCTTAGGCAGCAAGGGTGTGTCTTCAATTTTTGATTCTGACTGCATCAGTTGGCACTCCTGTCAGACTACTCCTTTCTTTCCTGTCCAAACAGCAGCTGTAATATTTTGTGAGACAGTTACAGTCTTTCTTCTTAGTAGTGGATCTTCTCTCTTTCAGAATTAGTGATTTTTTTCACAAGGAAGAAGGGCACTGCTATGAGAATATTATTATTTATTAAATAGTATAGACATGAACTGAGAATTCTCTAAGAAAGATGAAATGTCTTAGATTATTTTTCATTTGTAAGTCTATTTTAGTAAGTCAAAAAACTGTGTGCCATTCTCCTTCTAAAATCAAAACATTCCACGTCATATTTTTAAAATAGAATCATAAGAATACTTAGAGTTTGCAATATCTGATGCACAATGGGGCAATAATTTACAAATGCTACACTTCAGAGATAACCTATGAAGATCTACAGCACACGCTTACTGCTCTGATCTATAACCATTTCTTTTTTTTTGCTTTTTCTTTAACAGTCAAGAAAGGGCTATGCAAAGACTGTGATTGAAATCAACACGCCCAAAATAGACCAAGTGCCTATAGTTGATGTGATGATCAATGACTTTGGTGATCAGAACCAGAAGTTTGGATTTGAGGTCGGTCCTGTCTGCTTCCTTGGTTAAGCTTAAGACAAAATCAGATCAACAAAAATGTTGCACTTTGGTGCTACCAACCCACTTCATGCCACATGCAAGTTTTGAATAAGGATGGCATAGAAAATATGTCTTGCTGTGTATGTATGCCTTACCTAGAAAGTAATCATTGCCCTTGTAGGGCCAGAATCACATGACTTAAACTTATTTTGCAAAGATGCTGTGGCACAGACAGACGACATAGGGCTCACTTCAGGAACACCCCCCTCTGGATTCCTTTGGTGCTGTAAAAAACTAACAACATGGTGCTCCTTCTATTACAACAAAGAGGTGTTAAGAAAGTGTTTAATAAACTGTAATTATTCTATGTACAGTACTATACTGTTATTTCTCTGTCCATTTCCAAAACTTGCATGTGTCTCTGAATTGCATCTGGCTCTTATTTTACAATTACAAAACTACATGGTCAATACTGTGTATGTATTCTGAAAAAAAAAACCCTGTAATTGCCAGTGAAGCCAATTCCATTTCTGATTAATAATAAAATCCCTTTGTATATATTGTTGTTGAAGAGCTTTGTTATTTGAAGTTGCCAGTAAACAAGGTGGCAAAACTGGAAGATCTTGAGCAGCACACTCAAAACAACTTCTCTGCTGACATCACTCTGTGACAATGAATTTTGATAACGAAAGCACCTTCAAAGGTGCTGTGTTCCATGGTGCTATACCTCAGACTTATTTTGTAATTCCATAATTTCATAAGATAACTGTATATACCTAAAATAAACAAGTTTATATTTTTGGGTGGGGAATATATGTAAGAAAAAAAAAACTTCTGTGTAAGAGAACTGTTAAAAATCTGTGTGAAATAAGTTAGTCATATAGGTTTCCTTTTTTTTTTTTTTTTTTGAGAATCTCATCAGGATTTGTTTCCATTGTGCTTATTTGGTCTGCATGAATATAAAAACTGGATTCTAAACAGTTATTTATGGATTTTTGCAGTGTTTACTTAGATGTTTATATAAGCAATGATGGATGTTTGCTTCCTGAACTGGACACTAAAAGTTCCACAGAATGGTCCTACACAATATTTGCCCGTCCCATTAATATGACTGATTCTTCTTGCTGTGATTGCCCCTGAAGGCCAGGGATGCAATATGTCTAGGTCATGTGATTCTACACAGTTGCTAAGCAACACACCAGGGACTGCCTCCTGCAGAGCTGTCTTTGACCCAAACACACACCAGTCGTTACTCAAAGCTACCAAAAACATGCTGGTTTGGCCTTCCCTCTGAACATTTTATTCAGGTAGTTGGAAGTAGAAATTACAATTTAGCTTTACAACACAAATCCTTTTGTAATTATTTTTCATAATATATGTAAGACTTGAAAAGAAATGTTTGTTTCTATTTCTTATAAATTGTTAAATTAAATAGTACTAGTTTCTGCTGGCTCGTTTCCAACTGGTATTTTCTTATGCACGTTTATACATGTAAAAGTGAGATTTCAGAAGTCAACTTCTTGCTGTTCATATTTTCTTTTATTTTTGAACCAAAGTTTGTAACTGTCACCTCAAAGAGGAAAATACAAATTTTATTAATAAAATCAAGTCTTGTCTATCTGGATTGGTCATTCTCTTCTTTCAGTGTCCAAAACTTAGCCACTGCCATTACTTTAACTTGATTCTGCTTCCAGACCATCCAGGCTCTATAAAAATGTAATCTTACTACATGTTGCAAACACTGGGCAGCAGCCCTGGGAAGGGAAGTGTCACCAGAGAAGCTGCTGCTCTGGCCATTGGCACTCTGCAGCAAGGCAAAGCAAGCACATCCACTTTGGATGGATTTGTAGCTCCAGCAGTCCACCTCATACCATCAAACACGAGAGAAGAGCCTCATATTCCTTCCCCAGACACTCTTACAACCTACAGTATCTGTCTGCTTCACAATCTTGTGCTCATCCCTGTAGGACCCCATAAGGGAGGCAAATGTCCCTATTTATTAATGGGAAATGGAAGACAAGAGCTAGACCAAGGGTTAGAAACTACTGGAACACAAGATTTCCAGTCCCTTGGTTTAGATAGTGGAACCAGAACTGGTGATGGGCCCCATCTAGAGACATGACATATGTCCCCGGGGGCCTCCTCCAAAGCAGCTTATCTTTTTTTAATCTGCTCACTGTTCTTCATGAACTCTGTCTAAGCAAGCTGTGAAAGCAGCCCCAGTAAGTTTGGCAGAGGAGGAGCTACTTTCTGTTAAGTCAGGGGCTGTTCAAACCCATCTAAAAAAATCCCAACACTTCTGGGTTGGGTGCTTTAGGGTGATATGGATAAAAAATAAAGATCGTTGTGATTTCACAGAGTCAGGATTAGTCTGCAGCAGAATGCTGTTTCTAAAAGTGCAATGATGTATTCAAGAAGCCAAATGAAATCAGATCTTTTCCAGAATTAGTCAAAGCATCTTGCCAAGGTTTGTGTCGGCAACATCCAAAGGAGGAAATGAACTTGAATCTGCTACACTTCTCAGTCAAGGACCCATCAGGTTTATTCTTTAACCTTTCTGAAGGCCTTAATCATGTACCTTACTATTTATCCACATCATGAAAGCATCTCACCACTGCCAGTTATTCTAATTCCTCTTTATCCATTCTCTTTTTCAAAATGCTGTTCTTGTTCTCTCCAAATTTCAGATTAAAGGGGGGAAATGCCATTATGTATTCTTGCCTTCAAGCAAAAATTATGCTTTCTGTTTTTCCCTCGACAGAAGATTCATATTAGCAGTGCTTCAAAAACATACAATCAGAAAGAGCACTCTTCAGAACAGAAAGAGATTTCATTATCAAAACTCACACATTAGCCTTCCTGTGAAAAAATCTTCAGATTCTGTGGTTAAATCCTAATAGCCATAAAAACATAAAACCTCAGATTCATCATATGCTGTTATTAAAGAAAAACAAAAACCAAACCTTCCAAAACTACAAGCCAAATTCCTCACTCAGTCAAGCCCCAAAGAAAACAAGGATCAATACTTTTCACTCCTTAAATTAAAATCCTGTGCAAGCACAAAAAGATTGAAATTGTTATCCGACATCTGGATTTTGCCTCTAGAAACTGACAAAACAGAACTTGGATGTTCTGTGATCTTGAGGGTTCACCCTACCTAAAGCAGACTGGGCAGCTTTCCTTGAAAATTTGCTTCAAGCCCCTCTAACCAGAAAAGCCATCCTGGAGATGGTTTCTTCACTGCACACACAGACTGGTTGTGTTGCATGGAAATGGAGTAAGTCAGCACACAGCAAACACAGGCCCACAGATAATACACACTGAGGCAATGTTCTGTCCAGAGTAACATGGACACACAATGTGACAAGGCATAAACTGTTCTGTGTGTAGATGTAAAGTTTCTTTGCCCCTCTCTCCTTTCCTCTTTCTAACCCAGGATAGGGCAATATCAGCTCATCATGACTGACACATCTCTTGGAAAACTTCATAAAATGTCATGAAGATTTTTTTTCAGTCTAAGTGGGCAGTCATTATTGCTACATCAACAGTCACTCTGTGACACAAAAAGCTACCATCTGCTTCAAAAAGCAAGGACAGTTATCTGCTTAAGATTCTTCCCCTTGGGAACAGCTTTGTTAATTTTAAAATGAAGCTTCACATGCTAATGACTGGAAGGAAAAGCCTTAATAGCCATTGATTTTCTACTGCAAGCACAGTCATTCTTCTGTGAATGAACATCTTCTATTGTATATGCACCAAAAAACCTCTGAAAATGACAAAGACAGCATATTAAATGTCCTGTCTGTTATATTTACCTGAAAACATGTCTTATTTGTGTTCCTTTTGTAGGCACATAAATTACCAGAGGCTCATTGTTAGTTCAGTGAAAAGCAATGCCAAGATTATTGCAAAGAAGTAGATTGCTCTAAAGGTACACATTTTGTTTTCATTAAGGACATTGAAGATTATTACAGTGAGGAAGGCTGCAAGCAACAGATACTCAGACACATTGCTCTAGCCAAAACTGTTTTTTTCTCAGCTCTGTGAATGAAAGCTTTGTTCTAATGAGAGAGGATGGAGCCAAAGCCTACAATGCTACCATGGATGTGTTTTGTGTAGGTTGTCCAGGGAGCTTTGGCAGACCTTGACTTTGTTTCCAGTTTCTCAAGGGTAGAAGAAGTGATCTCCATCAGAACACACCTAACTTCAGTATGACAGACATTGTTAAGAATTCAGCAGCAAGACTGGGATCTAAGTGCCTTCCCTGCTCCTTGGTATGATCTAAGGATTTTTTTAAACATCAAAAAGGCATTGTAGCTAAAGCTTGCTGAAGCATAAAAGAACTCCAGCTTGGACAGTGATTAAAATGCAGATGAAAATTAAAATTCAGTCCATCCAATAAGCTGCCAGAAGAAAACCAAATTAATTCTTCTCTAGCCCCAGAAGTTCTCTAAACTGGATCTTCTGTTGTATTTTCACTATAGTGAGGACATAATGGTTAATTAAAAGAACATTCCTGACTTCACGAGGCTGGGACAACAAGACTGCCCAGAGTCTCAAAGTAATTTTAATAACCAGGAATGAACACAGAAGCCTCACTCTTAGTTCTCCTCTCACCCTGAAATATCCCATAGTCAGAGATCTGGAAATGGCCACAGCTCCCACGTGCTGCAGCAATGCAAGGCCATTGTGCTGTGGCCTGCAGAGGTCCAGCCTGCAAGCTCTGAAGTTCCCCAGCACAAGGAAAAAGTAAACTTAGCTACAGCAGAGCCATAAAACCGAGGGTTTAAACAGAAAATGTTAACTAAATGTTGAAACACAGAATGTGACTAACAAGTAACAATAACAACATTACGATATAATTGTTGTTTCTAAAATGGAAATTGTTGTTTCTGAAATTTGTTATTTGTTAGTTTACTCAGAATCTTACACAGAAAGGCCAGTGAAGTCACCCAGGGTAGTGACATGGAGCAGCATGACTTCTAGAATAGGCACTCTTCATTACAGCACAGAAAGTTTTTAAGTGGAATGAGAGGTGGAAAGATTTAGAATGAAGTTGTTTTTATTGACATAAAAGCTTCTTTTTGTCAAATATTAACAAAAAGAAACATAGGTAAGGTTTTATATTCTATTCATATTGTCACTTGAGCCTATGCTTTTTTTTTTTTAATTAGAATATTATCTCAATGGCAGCTCAGGTGAGAAAGTAGCTCTGCTTTGGGGTCTGTTGCCCAAATTGGCTCACAAGATAATGTAGCACAATGTGAGGGCTCAGGCTCTGGAGAGTGCATAAATAGATAATCTTCATAACATTTGCTACTCAGTAACTTCCTGATTTGGATATATAGGCATCACTTATCCTTTTGTTATTCCTCAGAAGGATTTTAGAAATATCCACTTTGCTCTAAGCCTGCAGAGTTGTTTAATGCAGAAGATATTAAGATCAAAGCTGTTTACTGTCAGAAAGGGCCAAAAATGGAATTTTAATTTGTAAAAACTTTCCACAGCACTCCAAGTTCTGAAAAGAACAAAGTATGGTTCACCTTTCAAATTCTCCCATTTTTTTAACTGTGATGTTTCCATTTGAAACTATAAGATGTTTTTCTCCAAACTGACTGAAAAGACTTGACTGGTAGGAAGAAGTCCACTCACATGCACACCAAGACTGTTTGCCTATGTGCTGGGGTACAGGAGCTGAGTACAATGCTGACAGTGGAATAAAGGCACAATAAAACAAAAGCATCTCTATAAAAGAAAGGCACAATAAAATAGTTCTCAGTCTACATCAGAAAGCAGGAAAATGGGGGGGGGAAGGGAAAGCAGTGGGAAAATATGTGGGAAAAGGATGACAGGAGAACTTGCTTCCCTCAATGTAATGCAGGAGGGTGAGAAATCTTTACGGCCAGTCTGGGAGCATCCCGTGTGATTGCTGGTATACAGCAGGGGTCAGGGTCTGTTTCTCATTGCCACCAACTCCCTAGAGGGCAGCAGCAAAACCGGTTTACAAAAAACACACCTAAAAAAGTAGCAAAGATTGCAGGCCTCTGTGGGAAGCACAGTGCTGCTGATACCTGCAGCATTGACTGCAGCCACATCTCTGCCCCCTGCTCTTCGTCCCCTCCCTTCCCTCACTCACCTCTCTCTCAGACAGTCGTGACATTGCTTCCTCTGCAGGACCTCTATTCTTGTGGAGTAGCCACATTTTATTGTGGCACTGGAAAGCACAGAAGATCTGAAAAGAGGGATCAGATGCTTAACTTCTAAGGCTGAGAGGGAGAATGGATCATGGGGGAAAGTGAGCAGGCTCAGAAATCAATATTACACTCACACTAAAATGCTGCCACACTCACAAAATATAAAGCCTGTCTGGACCACCCAGATTAGGAACAGGCAACGACAAGGACTGTTCAATTTCTGTGTCCTTTTCCTAGCACAGGGAAGCACAGGGATCAGGCAGCACTGAGGGTGTCCTTGCAAGGAGAGTGGGATGAAAACAATAGGGAGATCAGTTCACATTGCTGACCATGTGAAACCTTCCTCTGCACTTTAAAGTTGGCCTATTTAATTTTCTAAACACATCAACTTCAAATCAAAGCCACAATATCTTGAGGAACCACATTTGAACTAGCATCACACCTTTCCAAGAAAATTTTCCTGGAGAAAGCAATTAAAAAATACTAAAACTTGACAGTACACGTGAACTGAATATACCTGAATTTTTTCCTCATTAAATGACTCTTGACTATTTTGACATTATGCAGTTTTGCATATGTGCATTCATTTCTCACGTTTTGTGTAATCTTTCTGATGACTGTATGCACAAGTGTACCATGTAGGAACAGCAGCTAGCCAACATGATTACTCATTAAATTTAATGAGTAGGTTAGAATTATCTACTATGAAACTAAGGTGAAAGAAATCACAAATTCAAATGCCAACTAAGGGCTGAAACATATGCAAGCACAGTCAGTTAATACCCTCTTAATATGCATAACAATAAATACATCATATAGATATACAGGAAATTGGGATGCATGTTACCCAAGTGGAACTCAGCTGTGATGGTGTATGAAATGATACATTTAACTCTAATGAGATGCATTAACTCAGAGGAAGAAAAACACCAAAGTACTTTAGGGCTTTCTTGCAACACCAGAATATTTTCATAGTGAGATAGCATTCCGACCTTTTCTGTTTAAACACAGTGAAGAAAGACAGAGCTTGATGTGTGCCTCCAAATCTCTGTAAATAAATGCAGGCTGACTCTCCCACACAAAGGTCAGGGCTGTAACAACACAAAAAGCAGAAAAGGGTAAAGCCCGGGGCCTGCAAACACTGTATGGGTGACAAGGGAGGGTTACAAAGGAAGATGACCAGGTACAGCTGAGGAATCATAGAACCATAAAATATCCTGAGTTGAAAAGGACTCACAAGGATCACTGAAGTCCAACTCCTGAGCCTGCAAAGGACAGCCCCAAGAGTCACAGCCTGTGCCTAGAGCCTTGTCAAAATGCTCCTTGAACTCTGTCAGCCTTGGTGCTGTGACCACTTCCCTGGGGAGCCTGTTCCAGTGCTCAACCACCCTCTGGGTGAAGAACCTTTTCCTAATACCCAACCTAAACCTCCCCTGACACAACTTCAGGCCATTCCCTCGGGTCTGTCCCTGGTCACCACAAATAACAGATCAGTGCCTGCCCCTCCTCTTCCCCTCACGAGGAAGTTGTAACTGCAGTGAGGTCTCCCCTCAGTCTCCTCTTTTCCAGGCTGAACAGACCAAGTGCCCTCAGCAGCTCCTCACACACCTTCCCCTCAAGGCCCTTCACCATCTTTGTAGTCTCCTTTGGCCGCTCTCAAATAGGTTTAGATCTTTCTTCTATTGTGGCACACAAACCTGTGATACTCACACTCGAGTACTCGAGGAAATACACAGAAGCCCACTTTTAAGGAGTGGTTTTAATGACACTTACAGGTGTTCTGAGCAAAACTTTCACCCCTACCAAGGAGGGAGTTTGGGCCGAAACTGGCAGCACGGGTTGGCTGTGTCCACACAGCTGCCACAGGAGGGGAGCGGCCAGCGGGGCTGGCTCAGGGCCTGGGCACGGGCTGTGTCCGGGCAGGGCCGGGGTGGGACAGGGGGTGAGGCAGGGCTGGGGATGTGGGCAGGGCCGGGGTGGGACAGGGGGTGAGGCAGGGCCGGGGATGTGGGCAGGGCTGGGGTGGGACAGGGGGTGAGGCAGGGCTGGGCATGTGGGCAGGGCCGGCAATCCCACTGAGCACAGACCGGAGGGAATGGCTGGGGCTGGACCCAAAACTGCAGAGGCCTCAGTAGGCAAGGCTGTTCTCCTTGGCTGTGAATTGTCTTAGGCTGAGGGTATCCTACAGAAACAAATGGAATGTATTTTCCCTTTCAGAGTACTTAGCTGCCAGGCAGGCAGGTAAGGATTGTAAGTTAAACCAGTCCTGAGCAGGGGAGAACTCCAGAGCACTTAAATGAACACAGGTGCCAACCATACATTCTCCTTTGTTAACCACTGTTCCTATCAGGATTGCAAAAAAAGAGTCTTACCCTTAATGAGCTAGGATCCAATCATGCAGGACATGCAAGGACACATTTCAAACACCTAGGGAAGAAAGGAGAGAAGGGTTAAGACAGTTTTGGACTGTCCGNCCGCTCTCAAATAGGTTTAGATCTTTCTTCTATTGTGGCACACAAACCTGTGATACTCACACTCGAGTACTCGAGGAAATACACAGAAGCCCACTTTTAAGGAGTGGTTTTAATGACACTTACAGGTGTTCTGAGCAAAACTTTCACCCCTACCAAGGAGGGAGTTTGGGCTGAAACTGGCAGCACGGGTTGGCTGTGTCCACACAGCTGCCACAGGAGGGGAGCGGCCAGCGGGGCTGGCTCAGGGCCTGGGCACGGGCTGTGTCCGGGCAGGGCCGGGGTGGGACAGGGGGTGAGGCAGGGCTGGGGATGTGGGCTGGGCCGGGGTGGGACAGGGGGTGAGGCAGGGC
>WEIV01024742.1:65012-102503 GCA_013390005.1 Calyptomena viridis
CAAATAACAGATCAGTGCCTGCCCCTCCTCTTCCCCTCACGAGGAAGTTGTAACTGCAATGAGGTCTCCCCTCAGTCTCCTCTTTTCCAGGCTGAACAGACCAAGTGCCCTCAGCAGCTCCTCACACACCTTCCCCTCAAGGCCCTTCACCATCTTTGTAGTCTCCTTTGGCCGCTCTCAAATAGGTTTAGATCTTTCTTCTATTGTGGCACACAAACCTGTGATACTCACACTCGAGTACTCGAGGAAATACACAGAAGCCCACTTTTAAGGAGTGGTTTTAATGACACTTACAGGTGTTCTGAGCAAAACTTTCACCCCTACCAAGGAGGGAGTTTGGGCTGAAACTGGCAGCACGGGTTGGCTGTGTCCACACAGCTGCCACAGGAGGGGAGCGGCCAGCGGGGCTGGCTCAGGGCCTGGGCACGGGCTGTGTCCGGGCAGGGCCGGGGTGGGACAGGGGGTGAGGCAGGGCTGGGGATGTGGGCAGGGCCGGGGTGGGACAGGGGGTGAGGCAGGGCCGGGGATGTGGGCAGGGCTGGGGTGGGACAGGGGGTGAGGCAGGGCTGGGCATGTGGGCAGGGCCGGCAATCCCACTGAGCACAGACCGGAGGGAATGGCTGGGGCTGGACCCAAAACTGCAGAGGCCTCAGTAGGGAAGGCTGTTCTCCTTGGCTGTGAATTGTCTTAGGCTGCAAATGGCATGACAATTCTTGCTCAGAGTACTCAGCTGCCAGGCAGGCAGGTAAGGATTGTAAGTTAAAACAGTCCTGAGCAGGGGAGAACTCCAGAGCACTTAAATGAACACAGGTGCAAACCATACATTCTCCTTTGTTAACCACTGTTCCTATCAGGATTGCAAAAAAAGAGTCTTACCCTTAATGAGCTAGGATCCAATCATGCAGGACATGCAAGGACACATTTCAAACACCTAGGGAAGAAAGGAGAGAAGGGTTAAGACAGTTTTGGACTGTCCGAAAATAGATGCAAACTCTGTCGGATGCTTTTAGAATATCTTAAAAAAAAAAAAAGCACACAATTGAATGTTCCCTGTATGCTTTCATGAAAACACAATTGAATTGAAAAAAATTGCTTGTGCTGTAAATATAAAGCTTGATGTATCTTACAGGGGTCCAAAAGTTTTAAAGTAAATCCAAATAACTTAGTTAAGTAGGCTTAGGTTTCCTGCACATGGGTGCAATACATTTAATTTTTCAACTTCTTTAAAGCTTTTATGTGATGTTTGGAAAAAACATCCCTTCAGTCAATAACTCATTGTAAACATATGCCAGTGTAAAATATACAAAATATACATTTATAGAAGTTACTCACATAAATATAAGTTCATATAAAGATAAAAATACATTCACACTTCACTGTGATGAAATCAACTACTTATAAGGGCATTTGGTCTAATTTCACAAAATTCCCATGTTTTGTGATGGCATCAAACCAAGACTGCAGAGCGCTATTGAAGGCTGATCCCAGGGTAAGTGAAAGGGGAATCAGAGCCATTCTGCTTTTCTGACTGCTATTATGGCAATGTGATCAGTACCTTGACAGATGCTAAGAAGAATAATTTTGCTGATTGACTTCTCTTCAAACTTAAGGCTGTGGGCAATCAAAGAAAATATGAACATCTGGCTGAGCATTTGATTGCCATGCTCATTGACAGAATGCACCCAAATAAGCAACAATTAGTAAGGCTTGTGTCAAAAGACCCATCAGTTAATTCAAATTAAGTCAGGAAAACTGAATCCAATTGGCATTCATGCATATTTGTACGCATAGTTTAAATATGCTTCTTCTGCACAACATTATCCTTTATTTACAAGGAAAACACATGCATAGTTTTGTGTTTTAAGTATTTTTCAAAAGCTTTTTTATTTCCTAAAGCCAAACTTCTGGGAAAACTCTGTGTCCTTTGGAAAGGCATTTCCAGTCTAAGAAACATAAAAATTTGTTGGCTTTCTCAAGTTCATGTTTCTCACTTGTTAATAATTTGGAGAAGTTATTCATGAGCATTTTGTCAGTAGCAATTACAATACCTGACTGGCATTTGGGTAAACTTATTAGCTAAGATGGTGGTCAAGGTAACTACCAGACTGTAGTAAGAAAGGAAAGTCCTAAAACTGAAGTCCAATTTCCTTGTATTTTCCTTTGAGTGTAAAACAGTGGGAATAGGAATTTACTTTCAAAAAAAGTAGCGTTCTTGTTTGGATTCTATTTATGGAAACAGTAAATTAGGTTGTATGAGAACCTGAAATTAAAACTAATCAAAGGCAAATGATAAAGCTGAAGTTGTGTGCTTAAGTTTTTAAAAAGAGAAATTTAGGGAAAAAAGTGTCACATTGATTTTTTTTAATTCTATCTCCTTGCAGTAAATAAACTGTAGTCCTTGCTTTGCAGATACAGATACCATTGTTTTCAAGTTAACCTGTTAAAATTTTATTTGTAACTTGGGAGTGGCAATCTGTTCTTTCTAAGAAAATAGTGACAGCTTTGCCTGAGGTGCTATCAGTGCTCAACTAGAGGCAAAAGTTACTGTAATCTCACATAAATCTCAGTCAGTTCAATCTGACCTGACTATAGAGTTCTACTACGAAATCCCAGGATTTCTGCACCACATTCAGATGTGTTAATCTAAAGCCTAATGCAAAACAGTGTCTCTGACACTACCTGAAGGAGAAGGGTCACCCCCCAGCCCCAGCACTGCTCATGGACTGGGCACCTCACTCTGTCTGTAGGCCTGAGTGCCCAGTGTTACCAGAGCTTCCCTCGGAGCTTCCGAGCAGTGTTGGGAATATTTAAAACACTGCTGACAGGAGAAGAGGGACATGGCAGAGGAGAAGGCTGGGTGAGTCAGTCTGTTGGCATGGCACTTGACACGCTACGTTATCAGCTGCCACTGCTGCAGTGAGTGGGGCCAAGCAGCTGTTACATACTTTTTTCTGAGGGTCCACTTTGTTTTGATGCCAAGAAATAGGTTTCCCTAATCATCGACTTCTGTGACTATTAAGACTCCAACATTCTTGAGAACAATTAGAAAACTGTTACTGTGCTGCCTTCATAAATCAAGAATTAGCTTGTGATCCAGAACTCCAAATAGCTTTTTTAGCATCTATCTCCTTGAAGTTCTCTCCTTTAAAATACTAACGCCTCCTATATATCCATCTTCTGATTCAGAAGTTAAGAGTTTTCCTATTAGTGTTACCTTTAGAAATATATTTGATGGAAAATCCCTTAAATAGTCTAATGATATGGTCCAGTTGCTCTGAAGTGCACAGGCCCCTTACCAATGCTATTTAAAAATCAATACCAATCCTTCAGTGCCTTCAAAGGATGTGGAGTGAGGGCCATAATAATAGTGATTGTCATCAGCAAATAAGCATGCAGTGATTATTCTGCAGTGGCCTGGAAGTCCAAATCCTCCTCAATAGCTTTCAAAATGAATGCATGCTGCGAAATGTAAAATCATCTCTAGCAGACAGGTCAGTAGTTGCACTTTCTGGGTACTCAAGTACCTACTTATTTACTCTGTTACTTTCTCCTTATTGACATAAGATTTTGGAGAAATCTGCTAAAAGAGAAGTTCCAAAATAGTAGGTGAGCATTTCAGACATGTTCAGCACACCAGTGAGTACTTTGCACCACAGAAGAATCAGCTGGCAGCCCCTTACTTTGCCCATTTTATTTAGGCATTTGAAAGTAGACTACGGAGAATAAATTTTCAAGGACTATGATAGTAGGGAAAAAAATCACTCCAAATTTTAAACAACAAAGCAGCATTCATAGTTATGGCCTCTGGTATTTATTCTCTGAGCAAAGCAGCCTGCTTGCTTAGAGTCAGGAACAGGGGATTATTTAGCAAAGTGTGGCAGTCACTTTATTGATAAGACTCTGAATGTAATGTGACGGCATTTTCTGGAGTTCAAGTTTCCATGGTTTGCACACAAGAAAGTTGTAGTGGACAGTATCAGAAGCACAGTCCAAATGTAACAGCCACTGCTCTGACTGTCCACACAAACAGCTGCACTGCTGAAGAGACTGGCTGGGCTTGTGAGGAGCAAGTCATGTAAAGCCAATGTTCCCTGTTCCTTACCATCTTCTTGTTTTCTACATGCTGACACTGTATCAAAACTAACCAATCAACTACAATGGTTCTTTCCACTTCTGGTAAGCTTTTTCCTTGTTAAATAAAATGAATAACCAAACTCTCATAATTAGCCTGTATGAAGAATCAAAAAATGCATTGAATGCAGGAACATTCCTTAGTATCTGCCATTCCTCTCTTTACACATTAAGCCTCAGATTTATATTTTCTGCTTTCCTCTTTCCTTTTATTAAAAGGAAATGAAAAAAAACCCCATTGTTCTTAAGTTCTAAACTAATCAGTTGTAATTAACCTCATGTTTTAATATTTCCAGGTTCTGTTGCCACAAGTGTATGCTCTTCTTCTCTGCTACTTCTCAAGTGTACTTATATTTTTTATACAATGTCTTTATATTCGAACCAGGTGAGAGTTCCTTGTTTGGTTCTACTGATCCATTACTGCACTTCTCTCTTAATAATGTATTTTCCCTTTGCACCAAACATTTCACACACAAGCTGCTTCAGAACAAAAGGGATTTACAACAGCTACACACAGGTAACACCAATTCTAGCAGCGTGTATCCACTTCATTGGGCTTCGCTACCCCAGCAATTCTAGAAGTTCCAGTCCTGGTTACAAGTGTCTTAGCACTTCTAATATTTGCACTGTTTATACAATACAAGAAGCCTTGTAAAATGCATAGCAAGTACAATCAATGTGCCTCACAAAGTAGTCCAACATATTTCTTACAGACTTGTTGCCTTGACTTACTTGCCTATCCTCAAGGACACACACAGTTTCCAGTATCTCCTATGTTTGCTACGAGATCAGGCTTTTCTTAAAGTTTGCTCCTTGTTTGAATCCATGCTTGCCCCACATGTACAAGTCACTCTCAAAAATTCAAGCCATGACAAAGTTCTGTCTCTCCACAGAATTCGTGCAAAACGAGTGTTCCAACTTTCCTAAGAAAGAAGTTTCTTGGCATACAGAACAGAGAACCTTGCTACATTTACGCTTCATTCTATCAAACTTCTAAGTAAAAATGTTGGAAAAAATTGTCCATATACATACATATATCTATTGCCAGTGATGTTACTTGCTAGAAGACACAATGAAGTAATGATATAATGACAGTATAAGTTATGCAATTCATAAATATTAGACTAGAGAAAAATCTTAGTGTGATTTCAGAGCCAGTTTCATTGAAAACAATTCTCTGAACCGGACACTCTCCTTGGGACGTCTGTTCACACAGGACATTCTGGTAGCTTAGGGGTTTTTTTAATTTCAAATCCTTGAAGAACAAATGTTATGTCCAAATATATTCTCTGGAATAAACATAAGTTAGTGAAATAAATTAGACTAAGTACCTACCCAGGAGTAAAATTAGGTTTTACAGGCATGAGTGCCACCAGAGCTATCAGACTCAGGGAACACTTTACAATGTAGATCTTACTGATATGGTAATAATATGATACCTTAAGCAAGCTGTTGGCCAAATCAGTCAAATTAATGTCAACTGTATGTTAGTGAAGTCATTTTATCCTCATAAGTTGACTTTAGTCCATTAAGACACCCTTTTTGCTTCACAGTGTGTATAGTCATTACATTTCCCTCCCTTCATGTGTCTTCATTCAAAGCAGCACTCAACCATTTTGGTGCTTATTACTGTTAACAAGAACGTGGTCTACCTTAATGCAGTGTCAAATGAAGTCAGAGTCATGAGGATGGTAGCAAGAGAAACTGCATCAGTGTGCACAGCAATATCATGCAGATGAGAAATATAAATGAGCGATGAAATGCAATTTAAGTGAACACTCAGACGGAAAACAAATGTGCTACTGCAGACAAACAATTTCTAAAGCAGCTATATAGGAGTACCTCTTCACCTGTAATTCTTGTAATGGGATTGAAGTTGAGAAGAAATCAGAATTGTTAAGCAATCAGGAAATAGCAGATATTTTCACTAAGGTTGTTGTATTTCAATGAAATTCTTATCTTTCACTGAAAGCATTATAAAACATACTGAGTTAACTGCATGAGCATCCTAAAAGCTTATGTATTAAAACTGTTCATTTGGCATAGAGACTACTAAAACAAAAAAGCTTTCTAGTTCATTTTAACACCTTTTGTTTTTCTCATTAACAGTGCCACTGATGTTCAGTTATTATCGTAGGACTTGATCCTATTTACAAACCTTGTTACCTTTCCTCCTCAGAGACCTCATCTGAATCACTTCTGAACATCTACCAGATATTCAGTTCTTGGAAAGATGCAACAGACTCTTTAAACATCATTTGAAGCACCACTACAGTCTCCAGCTACTGCATCTAAAAACAAAAACACTGTCTCAGGTAAGTATGTGCTGCTGGTTTTATCCTTTGAATCAGATTGTGCTGATCATTGAGGATTCAGGATCTTAGGCTAGACTAATCCCATACAGCTTTACAAAGTCTGTATGTTAAATTTGTCTTCAGTACTTATGCTCAACATTTCCAGTGCGACTTTTAACACAACAGTCTTTTACTACCAGTCCTTGGCCTCCAGCCTTTGGTAATAGAACAAATGTAACTACTGAGGCCTAAGAGTATGAATTGGAGGGGATAGTTTTGCCTTTTACAGTATTGAGCTTAGTAAATTTTAAAATGCACACTCAGTGGAGTATGTTAACTTGATTGAGTATTCCTTACTTCACTAAAGAATTAACTTCTATCAGCATCTCAGGTTTGCTCCTCAGAAGAGCTATAAAATGAATTCATGGTGTCTAAGCCTTCCTGCCCCTCTGCATTAGCCATAGGGGAGTTAATAAGATGCTCAAAGTGAACTTTGTGAGAACATGCTTTAGCAGCAGGTATCCTAGGAGGAATTACTCATCTCTTACTGGCATACCAGTCCCATATCTGTACATGGAGATGATGAGATGAGTATGGATACAGAGCTGAGAGTAACAAGATGGATGCTATCCAAACTCAGTTCATCACCTGGGGCAAATCACAACTATTTCCCAACCACAGCTACAACCACAAACTAATTTTGTGAGTAAGCAGCATTGTCAAGAAGATGATCTATGTCCATATGTGGTACTGAGCTCTTATAATCTATTTTCTAACACTAACATACCTCTTTCCTAACTTTTTTAATAAAAAGACCAGCTTTGGAATCAGCTGCGTCTTTGAAGAGCTTCTCAATTCTCCTCCTTGCCTGCCCCTCCACACCCCTTTTTCAGGAATATATTCTCAAGTATTCATATTTGCTGCTTTAAGCCCATACTGGGACTACAGGAATCAAATCTAATCCATTAAACTGCTAACTGTTGAACTATTCTGATTTTTTTCTATGTATATCTATATGTACCTGCCCTGTTAAATTCCCTGACCAATGTATGTTACCAATATCTAACCCCAGTGTTGCCACTGGAGTTACACCTCCTAAGTATCTTGGCCTATTCTGCTCTCCGAGGAGAGAGTAAAAGGATCAACCTGACATCCCACCACCCTCAAAATCTCACCAAATCAGGAACAAGTTCATACAGGACAGCTTGCCCTAATTCCATCAGTATTTACACTTCAGGCAAAAAAAGGGCTGACTGATGACTAATCGTACAAGGACACTAATGTATAAAACTGTTTCAATTAAAAAAAAGCCCAAACCCAACTATTTATTTTAAAGCCTCACACAGGATTATAATCAGAAATCTGAAATCCCTTTTTGTTCTTCCCAAATTAGATTAGACATATATTGTTATAGTCATCATTTTATGGTTATATGGAAAAAGAACATATAACTGACCTTCAAATCAGCCCTGAGCTTGACAGACTAGATCAATGTATTATCCAGACATCTATCTCTCATTCTGTTTCAACAGTCAAATAGAATCATTTGTTGTGGTAAATAAGAACTCTCCAATAACAACAGAAAATAAGATACAGGCAGCCACCGTGCAATGTATCTGTTCTCAAAATTCTCTTTGCTTTTTGAAAGAACTGCAAGTTTCCAAGATACTTGCATGAGCAGCATCTTCATCTCTCAGAGGAAGACTAGAGTATTCATAATGAAATCAACTGTTTACAGTGTTTCCTGGAAGACACAGAGTTGACATAAATTACAGGTTAACAACCACTTTTTTCTCTGTGTGGGAAGGTCATAGGAGATGTCAGATCATAGTGGGTCTTAGATCATAGAGAGTCTCAGTTTCAACACAAATGTAAACCAGAGACAGAAAATTCTAAACACAGACTCTGTAACTTAACTACAAAACAAGCACATGTGTGGTTTGCCACCACTTGTTGAAGTCCATTTACATTCTGATAGTGTGTTAAAAAAAAGTGTCTTGACTGAAAGTTTGTCCTAATTTTTCTTTATGAATATAGAAAGATTGAGAAATTATAAAAAACACCATTCTCTTAAATTACATCTTCAGATGGCCAGGATTCTAAGAAATGAAGTTATCTTTAGCCCAGAGTACCTTCCAAAGCCATAAATGTCATTGAGATTACCTTGGTGTGAAGACAGGAAAGGAGTGGGTTTCTGAAGTGATTCCTATCCCTAAATAGTCTTGCATTCATTGCCATGAAATAAGTTATCCAGGTGCAGTGTTTTGTAAAAGTACATAAGGAAGTCTTCAGAAAGAGCACATGCTGAGGAAGCATCCTTAGGCATCCCTAGGCCACCAGGAACTGGTTCCCATAAGAATGCTGTACCCACAAGGGGCAGTTAGGATTAGGTTAGGTATTGCTCTTTGAAGATGTAAAAAGATTTCGAAGAGCTCATTGGTACTAGATTAGCCACTGCACTGCAATTTCTGTAGTAATGTTTTCACCTATCTATAAAATATTAAATAGATATTCAGTCAAATTTGTAAGTTATCTTTGACAACCAGTTATTGCACTTATTACTTGAAAACCCAAAAGATAAGTTTTCACTATTTTATGTAAGGAAAGTAAAGTTTGTTTTCCATTTATAATGGAGCCTGAAACTTGTTTATTCCCTAAAAAAATTTGCCTGTATAAAAGAACAAAATTCTTAGAAGTAACTAATTTTTTCTTCCCTGCAAGATTCAATGGAAAAAAAAAACCACCTCAGTAGGATTTTGTCAGCTTTTGATAACAGGTCAACAGAACTGAGATGTAAACTGCAAGAGGCTTTTTTTTTCTTCAGAAGCTGAAGATTAATACGAAAGTGATAATCAAAAAAGAAAAAAAAAAACAAAACCAAACCAATCAAGTTGAAGGGGAGTCACACAGACATCAGATAAAAACTTTTTCTGCACAGGGACAGGCTGCTCAGCAAGAACACCCTGGAGATAATCAAGATTCAGCAAAACAAGGCCAGGGCTGGCTGGACCAAGTTCTAGTTCTAGTAACAGCACCATCTCAAGCAGGGGCCTGGAGTTGATAATTCCCAGAAGTCCTTTCCAGCAATAGTTCTGTGATTAGTGACCTCCTACTGCAATTCCTGAAATTACCCAAGAATCATCCAAGAAAAGAGATTATAGGATCTTAGTAAAACGGTTAAATATGGTAAAATCCCTATCTAGAGAAATAAACCCAAATATTGAAATGATAATGCAAAAAGATAGAAGAGTCAAATCATTCAAATGAGGATATACAGTCCTCAAAGCCACATTATAATTTTGGGCTTTCCACTGAAATGGATGTGCTAAATGGAAGCAAAGAAGGGACACACACCCTTTTTTCCTCTCAAATCACCTTAACAGAAATCAGATACATATACTTTATCACAGTAAAATCTGTGCATAGATAAAGTATTTAATAAAAGTTACCCACATCAGTTGTCATCTGCATTTTAAAATTATTCATGTAATTTTATACAATAGGATTCCTTTAAGGACAAGCATTAACACTTCAACATATTTTTCTCCATATAATACTTCCCTTCCCAAAACTGCACCCTCAAGACTTTAAACTGTAACAAATTTTATTTTATTTTCCCTGTTCCAGCTCTGTTTATACTAAGGCATTCCACTTAACTTTTTAAGCTGACATGGTTTGCAACTGGTTGGAAGGGCTGCCTGTTTTGCAGGTAAAAATTTAAAATTTGCTAAATTCTTCTCTAATACTATACTCCTAACAACTGATACTTTATTCTGTCATCCTGAGAGTGATGCCTTGAGATTTTTCCTTACATTTCTGGAATTTTAGTCTGACTATATAGTTTCACTCATGAGCTTTCTTGTGAGGCCTTCCCATGAGTGTTACATTCTTTCTGAAGATAACAAGGTAGCAAGACAAAATACAGGCTCACAACTCCTGGATAGAGCTGGGGGGGGCAAATCCAGGGGTAGGTACAGGGAATTAGAAGGGTTATTAGAAGGGATACACTGGGGACATGGGTATTAGACAAACTCTGGCTGGATATTTTAAGGGGTGTAGAGTTTTGGAGATTATAAATGTAAGTTGATAAGCTGTTTTCACTCTCTTTTGGACCTTGGAAAACTCCCATCAAAGTGCTGTTGCTTTCCTTTCACCTCTATTAATTTGTTTGGCAGTTTTTTGTCTCCCTGATTTTAGGCATCAAGAGCACACCTTAATGTAGACAAGCTAAAGAGAGAACCCAGCATGAAACCTAGCTTCCCTTCTTCATAAACACATTTAAAATATAAATGTGTTAAAAAAACCACTTTATAAGACTGTTCTACTTCTTTAATGAATAAATAGATCATGAGTCCACTACAGTTTTAGCTACAACAATTCCAAGTGACTTAGTTTCGGTGTAAAAGGAATAACTGGCTCAGGCTTCAACTGTTCATAATTTTAAAATCTGGAGATTTTTGGTTTATCTTGTGTACTGACCAATATCAAAGGTATCACATATGTAGCAATAATCTTGTTCTTGCACAGGAATTTTCCCATACTTTTGGACTGGAACCTCAAAGAGAATTATGAACCATGGTGAATTCACTATGGGGAAAAAAAAAAAAAAGAGACCTATAATAACCAGACTGAGAATTCAGTGACTAACATGATTTACATGAAACAAGTGACCCTCTGTTCCACTTGTCCACAAGCAATACCTGTATCTTTCCTCCATGCCTCCCTATTCCCCCCACTTTAGCTTTAAATCCTTCTCTTCATATACCACCATCCACCTGTTTTTAACTTACATCTTACAAATTTCTGTTTGGCTGCTCACCTCACCAACATACAGTAGACCTGCTCACTGCTGGCACAGACCTCCTGTCTGGGACCTTTTATGTACCATTTTGTGGCTGGCACAGTCATTTACATGTCTCAAAGGCAATTATAAAATGTCACCACCTCAGAATATATCCACAGAAAAAGTTTAGCCAGATCTACTTAGAGCACTTGATCTTAAATTTGTTCACTCTGTAGTGGATCATAATTTCAAAAGCTAAAATAAAGTTTGATGCTAAGTCTGGCGTTATCATTCTAATCCTCTCATTCTGATCTTGAAAGTTCTATTTGATCTGGAAATTTCTCTTATACTCAAAAGCNCTCTTATGCTCAAAAGTAGGGACTTCTGGGATAAAGAAAGTCTAAAACAGTTATATTTCCCCCCTCCAAAAAGAAGAAAGATACATTTCCACTCTGAATTTACTTGGAATACTAGATTCCCTCTTTCAGATACCCAGTGAGAAAAGTGCACACAATGAGTGGCATCCTCTTGAGAACAAAATTTAGGGATTTTTCTGACCTTAGTGGATCTTATTACTGAAGTTTGAGTCTCTAATGATCACCTCACAGCTATTCAATAACAAGTCTGGGTTTTGTATAAATGTGTAAAGTCCTTCATGAACATAAGCCAAGAAACAATGCAGGGCTGCTCATCTGAGCTTTTCTAGTCGTTCTTATACCAGCAACTTAGGAATTCTTGTAGATGGATTTGTCACAATACTTTGTTGGCATTTTTTATAACAATTGCCTCTTCAAGCTAAGCAAACCCTGGAGAAGAATAAAGCTGTGATGAATACAGATGCAATGTTAATTGACAGACATGCTAAATGTGTTTTAGTAAAAATTTAAAAAAAAAAAGTATATCAACATGTCAACTTTGAAAAGTTTTATTTCCTTGAAACTCTGCCTTAGAATATATCGAGCTGAAATGCTAGGCAGCAAATTAAAGCAAGGGCCTGGTTTGTGCACCCATGCATTATTGCTCTGTTTACCTCAGCTGCCCTCTGGGTAGACTGCAGAATTGGGACAACTTACTGGTAATTTCTAGGCTCCAAAATGCTACAATACAAACTACTAGCAGCAGTCTTCTGGGAGAGATTTCCTGATTAGGATAAGTTAATTATTAAAGTTTTTACACTGCTGTCTGTCTCATGTTTGTAAGCAAAACAAAAGAAACAACATAAGCAGTGGATATACTCTGCCATGTTCTAATACTCTGAAGAATACCAAACCAGGTGTATATAAGAAATGGTTAGAGAAACTCATCTGAGCTCCTTTGCAGGAAAAAAAAACCCATAACCAGCTAACAAAATCAAAAGATAAATGATAACAACTGATTACACTACAATATTTTCTCTGGAGATATCTGATACTGTTGTCCTCAAGTAACAAGTAGTGCTAATATGTAATGGCTAAACTAATCCTGGCTCAGAGGTGAGGTCTAGAGGTAGATGCAGAGATTTTATTATCCTCCCCTAGCATTGATTTGACTGTGCTAATATTAGTTATTTTTCTCCATTTTGTGCTGTCCTTAGGGTCAGGTGGTACCTAAACCAAATACCACTGAAAAAGGAAGCTACAGTAGACATGATTTTATTGGGGGTTTTTTGTCTTTATCTGGTTAATTACTTCAGCTTGCACTCAATTTGCTTTATTTTTTCCATTTCTTGTACCAAGAGAATGAATTGCTATTGCCAAAGGAAAAGGAGAAAAAGAAAGGGATGGATGGAAAGAGAGAGGAGAGGGAGTTTTCCTTTATCTACATTTCTCTGTATTTCTTAACTTCTGCTTTGCATTCAGATAGATTCAGTGCTAAAAAGTCTTCATTAATTAATAAAAGCATCCTTCTAACTCAAACAAACCTAAAGTAAAATGCAATCAATTATCAAGCT
Source organism: Calyptomena viridis (assembly GCA_013390005.1). Classification (NCBI taxonomy): domain Eukaryota; kingdom Metazoa; phylum Chordata; class Aves; order Passeriformes; family Eurylaimidae; genus Calyptomena; species Calyptomena viridis. The sequence continues at coordinate 78,151 of WEIV01024742.1, forward strand.
CTGGGGATTATTTCACCAAAGCAATCGATTTCACTTCACCACTGCAGCCACCTCTCATTGGAAACATATCAGCTATTTAACAGCACACTCATAAAGCAAGGTAACAAATTACCTCAGCATTTCCTAGGGAATAACCTTTCAGTCCTTCACTAGAAAAAGACAGGTCAAAAATCACCTTTTTTTCTTTTTAACTTCAGCTCACTTGATCTCTATTATACCTATAAGAAATGTATTATAAAAAGAAGGGAACCCAATTGAAGATTTCATACACTAAAATGTATGCCTGAGGTTTCAGTAAAAAGATAATAGGATCTTCAATGACTGCATACAACAAGGATGGGCAGTTGTCACATCAAACTACATTTCTACTTAACAGCATGATAGGAAATAGATGTCAGTAAGAAAGGGGACTCAAATCACAAATGCAGGGTTTCCATCAGTGAAGATATTAGATCCAGGTGTGATCCCAGAGGGAGTATATGCAGGACTTTGGGGACTCTGACATTTTTCTTGACAAATTGAAGAGTTCTCACTTGATGACAAGGGGCACTCCTTGCCTAAGAAGGGAAGGAAACACTNTATATACCATCACAGAGAAATAAAATAATTAACCTTTCATATTAATCACTGATTCATTTTTCTTAGCATTGTTCAGTATGTGGATCATCTGTCTTGCATTCCTATGATCAGATATTCAAACTTGGCTTTAAAATTTAACTTTGCTGAGAAACCATAATGCCAGGGACCAGAACCTGCCACTGACACGGGGTTCTGTCAGGGAAGTCCAGCAAGGTGAATTCATTCAAGCAAACAGTTACACAGAGGAGATATAAACTCCTAATATACCCAGCTGGGCAGCAGAGGAGCCCCAAGTGCTGAGTAGCAGCTGCCATTCTGATTGAAGTGCTCATTCCAAGCTGGAAATGCCTGACTCCAGGAACATAACAGGCTAAAAATTGCCAAGTGTTAAGGACACAAAGCCCAATCCACTGCCAGCACTTTAAAGCTCCTATAATTTATGCAGATCTGTTTGGAATGGAATTCCACTGGAAGTCTGTTTGCCCATGGGCCTGCTTGACCTCCCTTGCTGCCTGCTTGGAGTCAGCTCTAATGGCATGCAGGTGTGAAACAGAATTTCCCTTACTTGTAACCAGTCAGAATAAAAAAAGGGTTATAAATATTCAAATAGATTCCCAGATCCCAGTGTCTCAGGACAGGCAGGAAAATGACAGTGCAAATCTGCCTAAAAGCACACAAGTCTGTACAGGTGACAGCACTCCTCTGAATAAGAATTTTCACTGGCTTTGGCCACAATGAGCCACTGAGGTTTTACTTCCTCCTCCACAAATGAGGATTGTTCTCAAATCAGCACTGTTCTAAAGAGTAAAGTTTAAAATGCAATTAAATCTTTATTTGATATGCATTAACATGTATAAACAAAGAAATGCTTTCACTGAGGAAAAAGTTTCTAGCACAGCCCATGTGATCTGAGAAAACATTTGAAAGTGTAAATGTCTTTAAGAAGTCCACTTATTTTTTGGTTACTGTGATGCAGATGTGTTTCAGATAGGGCAATTTTTGAAGAGGGTTTTTTGTTTGTTGGTTTGGGTTTTTTTTTTTTTAGCCTACCCTGTAACACAGGACTGGTATTTAATTATCTTCAGAGACTTTTTTATCCTATTTCTTGAAAAATCAAAGAATGCTATTGATGTGCAATCTAGATACCTCATGCTTTAAAGAAGCCATTTAGCATTCATGACTGATCTTTTTTACTTTGCTGATGATACTACATTTTCATATAGCAGATGAATGCCTTCTAAATATATAGGACATACCTAAGCACTCAAAAAATGAAAATAAGGTGGTATATAAGGTGGTATTTCTATAAGTAGAAATTTTAATTTGTTAAAAAGTATGACAAACTAGTAACAGAGAGTCACTGAAAGGCATTTGGCAGCATTAGTTATATCTGAAAATTATCCAGCTACCATCTTGTTTCAGATATTCAAAGGTTTTCAAACCCAGCCAAACTTCAACTCAGTTATTTGTGGGCCACAGCAGAACAATTCATTGGCATGAAGGAACAAGGAAAGTTAAATTATCTCAATTACTCAAGATATGACTGGATTTGTCTTTTTGTTCTGTCATCTAGTTTGCACACATGAGTATTTTGCTCACTATACTGTTACTATTTTTTCCACTTAACAGTTAAAATGGACTCAGCACCTCCACTTTTGGAATATCTTTTTTCCTCATTTGTAGACACTGTATTTAAAAAATAATTGCTTCATTATTGTGCTGTACCTTGCCATTATTACTCAATTTATGCATTATTTTCCCCATGTAAGAAGTTGCCTGGATTATATTTGAGATACAGATTATAAGGAAACATTCAAGAGCACTGAAGTATCCTTAAGTCCAAGTTGCTTTCAAAAATAGAATGATATCTTTCCAAGAAAAAAAAAAAAGGCAATTAGGTTCCATTTTTCAAAAAACAAACAAACAAACCCCCATGCTGCTAAATCTCCTTTTTTTGCTGCTAACATCTCCACCTCTCAGTACAATTTCTATTTATTTGTATTTAAAGTGTCTAATTTCTGTTGAAAGTCAAGAGACTCTTAAAAACCCTCCATAGTTATTTTATGGAAAACACCTCTGAATGTACAGTCCAAAAGGCTTGAATCACTTCTGGGACTGAGAGACAACATCGTTGTCTCACATTTTCTTTATGGCTGTTTCCTAATTATTGAAGTTGCCAATGTCTGTAAGTTGTTCACACAGATCTCCCATCCAGTGCTCAGCTCCAAGGAATTCTCTGCCTTCTCATGTAAGTTTTTTTAAATTACATTACTTTAATTCAACTAATACTAAACCATCTTACAAAACATAATGCTGCTTTAAAATTATTGAATTTCTGGGTTTGCTTCATGCCCTCTCAAAGAATGTCTTAAAGAGTGTAGTTATGTATAACATTCTGCAATTTCTAGGTTATTTCAAGAGGACAACATTTACATCTAAAGCTACTTACTGATGACAAAAAAAAGTAGTATTTGCTCCTATTTTATTTTTCTATATTTGCAGCTATTTAATATTCTGCCCTACCCTGCTATGTACTAAATACTTCGCAGCTTTTAGATGCTTCCTTTTATCATTCTTAGTAGTTCTTATAGTCCTTTCTAGACACATGGGATTTAACTTTTATTCTTAATGTTACTGAAATAAGTGTGATTTTTTTTCCTTGTATCATAATTACCTCTAAAATCCCACAGTAAACAGCAGGTGGTTCTACTCAGTATCTTTCCATCCATTATTTCTTCCTACAAAGGTTGTCTTTAAAAAGTTCTATGTTTTTGAAACTATATATTTTATAATACCCTCACGTAATTTTCATTTCTGATGATACCATTATCACAAGGTAACAGATGTTCACTATTTCTCTCAATTATCATACTTAGGGCTTATGTCTTAGAACTAATTGAGATAATCTTTGAGATAATCTTTGATCTGGGTATTTTCTTCCAACCCTGGGAGGACACAATACTACATTACCTCAAGATATGCTCATGCAATATTTAGTAGGAATAGCAATTTGATTATCTGAGCAGTAGAAAGAAGTCTGCAAAAGCTGCTTTTCCCATACATTCCTCAACCTCCTGTAGTCCATAGGCCTACTCAAGTACTTCATGCTATGTGTGTTGAAGAACTGCCTTCTTAAACCAGAGAAAATGAGGTTTTATCAGGTAGGAAAAAATATACATACAAGAAAATGAATTGGTTAGTCTGAAGTGATATCTTACTTTAAATATTGATTTTTCTCTCCTAGCACCTCACAGCTCTTAGCAAAAATTCCATAATTTTTGAACCAAAATTCCAGTGATAGAATAACTTGTCTGCTGTATGAAAAGAAAATAATTCTTTCAAAAAATTAAAATTAAGAATTTTTTTCAAAAACTTTAAATGTAATTTTCTTCTGTTAAGTAATACTCCATACTCAGTAGTGGTTATCCCCCCCATGTAAGAATGTTGCTTACAGTCTGATTTTCTAAGCCCATGCTGCCCATATCCCAGTAGAGAAAGCCTTCTTTACAGAAGGTGTTGCTGTCTCTCCTGACAGCCTGGGAAACAGACACTTAACAAGGTCCCAGTGGATTCCACAGATCACAGGTCATTAAGACCAAAGTCTCTCACAGTGACGACTTTCTCTTCCAAGAGTTGCAGAACTTTCAGAATAGCACTCCACAGCAGTGTTAATGTTAACAATTAAAAAAAAAAAAAGGCAGTTTGAAAGACTTAAGGAGTTAAAAGCATATTCAGCAGTGCTATTTTTACATTGCCAAGTAAGCACAAAACTCTACACTAACTTCTGAGAAAAAGCAGTTTAGAGAAGAGCTTACCTTCAATGGAAGAGGGAATGTCTGTCTCTAGAGACTTTGCTGGTTCATCTAAAGCCATCCAGAAAACAGTGTGTGCCAATCAATTCAGTTCCACTGAGTGCTAAAAAGATGAATAAGCAGGTTTACATTACAAACTGACACTGAACCTGGGGGTTTGGAAGCCTTGCTTCCTTTCCTTGCCAAGTTCTCTCCCACCTTAGTTAGCTGTGAACTGATGTACTTAGTCCTTAGGTTTTGACTTACCTTCAATTATTGTTTTGCATGGCACTACCACAGGAGTGGAAGCTTCCAAAGAAACTTCAGAAATACTTAATCAGGACAAATAATACAGATTACATTGTTTGCATTAGCATTTGACTTACTGTAAATAAAATATACTTTTTTTTTCCACAGAAAAAATGTCAACTCTGAACTCAGTTGTCTCTGACACAGGGACATACCCTAGATTCTGCTTTGGTAATTATATTTTTAATGCAACTTTTCTAATAGGATATTTAAATTATAGTTCTGAAGTTTCCAATTAGAAGTCAGAAATGTGCTTACTTGCAAGTGAATAGTAAAAGATTACCCAGAAGCAGTTTTAGAATAACTAGCATAGAAAAGAATTTTTAAATATTTCTTCTTAAAAAAAAATAAATAAATTCATCTATTCAAATAGATTATATTCTATTCAACATTCTCAAAGCCAATTTTTTAAGTAAATTTACATGGCTTCACTGAAACCAGTATGCTTGGCAAGTCTATAAACTGAAGGTTTAATCCTTCATTATCTAAATGACTTCTTAATACAATTTTACAGACACAGTATGGCTCTGAATCATTATTTTCCATGTATTTAGAGACTCTCAGAATTCAATGGCTTCCAGGAATTCTAGTAGTTCTAATTTCACAATTCTTCCAGATCTGATCCCAAATTACCCAGAAGTGCACAAAACATCATTCACATTTACTAGAATCTACACACATTTGCATTTTAGAATCTACATACCAAGTTCCACCCTGATTTAAATATTTCTTAACTTTACTGCAGATACCTGAGACCCAAGTCTGCTGTAGTTGGTATGGATATATATGATTTCACCAGATCATTCATGTACAGATTCCTCAACAGCTTAAACAGGCAATGTTACGGTTTCTAGTCTTGCAATGTGACCCACTCAGCTCTCACCATCTTTATGCTACACAGTTTTAATTTTAAGAATTTCTATCTTATGGGATGGATTATTCAGATTCAATTCTTTTCCATAGTAATAATTGATCAGTACCATTCAATAAAGCTGACAGTTCTATCCTGTCCATCTGAAGCCATCAATACTGTTTTCCTGGGATGAGGCTTTTGTTTATCACTTTTAGCTGAGCAAAATAACTGATTTGGCATAAAGCACCAGTAAGCCCCACGTGGCCTTTAAAGAGTGCCTCACAAACCCTGCAAAAGGGACATGCCTGAGACAAGCCTGAAAATGGGGCAGGTTTTTCAAAGCCAGGACTGTTGCAGGCAGAGCTGCAGAGAACTGGCAGTGCTGCTGGGCTGTAGGCAGAGACAGATTGCACTAATTTAGACAGCCCCTTGGGGCTTTCCAAATTATGCCATGGGCCATTCCATGGCTATGAGTTATGAGCCACAACTCTGTGAAGAACAGCATTGAATTTCACCTCAATGTATAGGCTCTGCAGCCTGACATACATCATGTTGACAGAGTCAGTTCTTTCACATCAGAGCTCTGGTGTTCAAGTCAGTGAATTCAGACTTTATTCAGGTTGGTATCTGGAGCTAGTCCCTAGTTTTCTGGTTTTGGTAGGCATGCCTATTTCAGATCAAGCTTTTATTCAGATTGCTATGCTTTTATTTCCTACACTTTCTTCTTAAACTTTTATGTTTCGACCATGTAGTAAATTACCTATTTTAAAGAAAAGTCCTACTAATAGATTTAAAACTTAGCTTGCAAAATTGACACTCAATTCTAACATATGAATATTCAGGACTAGATAGTGAACAAGCCTCAGCAGGGAGAAAAAAATTATAAGGAAGATGTCTTCTCCTGACACATTATACCAGCCTCACTCTGCATGTTTTAGGTTTTCATTTCTCCCTCCTTCCATTTTTTTGTTTATTACCTCATTTGTATTTTTCTTCTTTCTTTCAAACACTTACAGTTTGTCTTTCATACAGAACAACATTGTGGTCACATTTCCCATCAAACCATTGCCACTGGAATAAGCAATGGTGACTTCTCCTAGTACAGCATGTTACAGTTAATATCAGAAAAGACTAAATAATGAGCCCAAGGAACAAAAGAGTTACCACCAGAGTAGATTTCTGTTTTATTCTTGTCCTACATGTTCCTTCAGAACTCATTTGAGGTGTGTAAAGATTTCTCTAGGTGACCTTCAAGTCATTAAAAAATGAAACAATTATTTCTTCTACCTATAAACTTTCATAAGGATAATTCAAATTTGTTTGATACAAATGTATTAGTCAAAGAACCAAAGAGAGAGACTGCAAGGCATTCTGGACAACAGTAGTCACAATTCCACCAACCCTTGCTAATTATGAACTTGGCACCAAGATTTCCCTAAATGAAAAAACAAAGGAGCTGCATCCTTGTCTAGCTTGGCCTGCAGAGTGAGAAGTCATGAGAGAAAGGTAAGAGGCTCAAAAGCACTTTGCAGCTCAGTTAATTCTTCAGGAGAGTCAGTGAAAGACAGGCAACACAGAGTACATTACCATGTAATGTACTAGTGTTTTTCCACAGACACAACCAGTATTTTGCAGAAATTTTCACATCCCATAACTTACTCCAATTCCTGAACAAATTTGGTCCTGCAACTGTCCAATCCTGGATTACTCCTGAAAAAAAGCCCACACTTGCATTCCTGGTTTTAAACAGCCATAGCACTTTGTGTATCCAGGAAGGCAAACCCAATACTTGGGACTGTGCAAAGACAAGATCTTTTGCATCTTTCACCATTGCCAACCAGTCACAGACAGCAAAAAGACAAAGCCTCTAATTCATCATTGTATTTCAAAGAGATTTGCTTCCTCTCCCAATTTTTCCAAGTTTCACTGGGCTTTGAAAAAGAGAAGCCATGTACTTTGAATTCCCATGTTGTCCACAGAAATTTAAAAACCTGAAACACAACACCAGATGCTTAATTATGCAGGACATTTGGTTTGTGGAATGTATTACAAGCCAGATGCACTATTTTTCAGTATCTTGTCTGGCCTTTTACTTCATTACACATGATATTAACCAAGAATTACATCACCATTTCCCCTCTTTTGCAGTTCGGGAAATTGAGATAAAGGGAACTCAGAACATACTCAGCTACCAGGATTGATTTTATTAAGGATTATGTAAGCAACTTGCAACTACTGTTTTGTTATTTCTTCTGCTTTACCTTTTACCAAAGTATTGTAATTACTTCAGTGTACAAATCAGCTACTAGATTAATATACTTCTTTTAGACTACAGCAACTATTGCAAAATTAATAATTTGTGGACTTGGTTTAGTATTATATATTATCTGGCTTCTATGGAATTTTGTTAGCTGTGACATTTTTGCTACCAAGACCACAGTCTGATAAATGTGCCTTCCCCATGCTTCCCCAAAAAATAAGTTTATGTTCAAATTAATGTCACTAGTTCTTACCAGGACAAAAAGAAGCTTCCCAAAAAGAATAGCAGTTAATTGAAACTAAAAGTTTATTACCTGCAAAAGTCTATAATTTCTAAATTCCAAATAGTAAGAATACAGTCCAGTTTGCAAAGTCTATTCAAGCACACATTTTCCTGGAAGGCTCTTTTATTTCTTCCATTTCTCTAATTTCTGTATATAACAACTGGAATCTGAGGTAGGACTAGAGCAAAACCACTTTGATTGTACCTTAATACTCCTCAAAGAAATTTTGTCAGACACAACTTGTTAGTCAGTTTCCTTCTTTTCTCTCCTTGCAAATCAATAATAGAGCTGGCAGTATTCAAAGCACAAAAGGACTGAAAATTGGTTCTCTTGCAAAAATATGCTTCTGAATCAGCCCTCAGCATCTCCTTTCAAGACAATGTTCCTTTACTTCACGTACTGTATTGTGTCACTTCCAGAGCAGTGGCTCCCTGCTCAATTCCTCTCCTGCCACAGCATGTATTTAACTCCTACATCTTTATCTGAACAAGATTTCTGTTTATTCATGTTATTAAATTACTAATTTACTTCTTCTGGATTTAGACCTACATTTTGTGACAATTACTAATTTGTAGACTACATGCTAAGTCTAATTATTTTCACTTCTTAATTTTCATGCCAGAGTCTTATTTTCTAGAACAGGATGGCTGCATGAACCTTATTCACTCTGACTAAACCTTATTTGACTCTGAAAAGGCAGGCAAGCCTTCATCAATTGCTAACTCACTCTAGGAAGCTGTTAAATAGCTGAATAAATTGTGTTATTTCTCCAAATAACTAGAAATTATAATATTTCATTTAGATATAAATTGATCTTTGCATTTCTAATTTATAATTAGAAAGCATCCCCTATTCTTTTACCCTTCAAAGACATTTGTCATTGATTTTGAAGTTTGTCATACTTCTGCATATAATCTCTTCCTTTGGCTACTATCCTTTTATTATTTCATTGGTTTGAATCCACTAGCCTGTTGTTCAGCTGCCTTCTCTGACCCAGGTTAAGCAGTCTTATTTTTTCCTATATCTCATAAGACTTAAGCAGGTAACAGAAGTAAGTGTATTTCCAACACAGTGTATTTCTTCTGTTTCTTCCCCTTGTCTTGAGTTCTGCTCCTAGACAGAGTTTTCTATTTCTCATCCATTCTCCCCACCCTACTCCAAGAGAGGTTGTGGTGAAGCTGTAGAGGGAAGTTGGCAGACAATAGCAGGAGGAGGCTGGCACTGCTCAGGGACACCACTATGTACCCAAGCCCTCTCCAGGAATGTTCTGTGCACCTTTGCATTACACAAGTCACTTGTGACTTGCATTTCTAAACAAGTCAGTTGCTTGGGTTAAAAACATTACCTTCCTTTCCTTTCCTTTGCAGGGTCACAATATTTTAAGCAGCTGTGATTTAGGTCTAGCAGCTATAATAATTTCTTCTTGCTGAGAGTCCAGAGCACACAGGCAGTTAATTTGGGTGACAAATTCAGACAGTGCAGATTGCAGATTCTATACATCTTGTCTGCAGTCTCTCTTGTTCTGGTTCAGTAGTAGTTCACATGTGATTTCAGGCTTGTTTCAAATATGTTTCACTGCATTTCTCCTATGGCCCCTGCAAACTCTGCCAACCCCAAGAATTTCTGTTCATGAGACAGACAAGTCATCTGCCATCCCATCCTACTCAGTCCTTTACCTTCTTAGCTGCAAACAAAAATGAAAATTATTCCTTAGCATTCTGCTTGACAGAGAGTGGGGGTTTTGAAAGAGATATGGGAACTAACATACCAAGGCTTTTTGTAGGAAACAATAAGCCTTTCCATCTAACATTTTGCAGGATTTTCTCTCCCACACCTCAAAAGGTCAGGATTTCCAAAGAATCTAGTAAGTAATTTTTTTTCTGAATCCTTGTGTCCTCAAAGAAGCATGACTGTTCAATCAGTTTTAATTTCTTTCTTCTTCACAACTTGTTATATAGAAGAAAACAAGGACTTAAGTTTCTATGTCCTTGAAAGAAACCACTAAATTCCTATTAGTGTCAATGGCAGAAGATCAGATTTGAGGCCTTGCACTCAAGAATGCCTATAAATTCAGCTGCCTAGTTCTGAAACACAAGATAGATGCTAAGCTTTCAGGGTTCTTTTCTGAGAAAGGAACAAAACTCCTAAACTAGAAACACGCCTTATCTTGCAGCAACATGTTAAATACTGAGGAAAGGGTAGAGAATACCATAGCTTGCAGCTAGGTGCCTATAACCAGGTCTCTGCTGTAAAAAGAAAAAAGAGAATGCCACCAAAGTGTGATCAATAGAGTAACAGCCTGACCATCAGGTGGCCCATCATGTTCAATTGTAAGAAGACGTAATTGAAAACAGGGTCTTCAGCCCAGCCCACTAGGAATTTAATTTTCTAGAAAGAAAATCGAAACATCCTTGGTTTAAAAACAGTTTAAGCGGTGTGGTTTCCGCCCAGTTGCACCAAAATATCAGTTTTTCTGCATGCATGAGCACCTGAGCAACTCTACAGTCTAGACATTGATGGTTCCAGGGGTAACAGTCTTGATACACCAAATCAGTTGCCTCTTGCCCACCTTGACTTACAGCCAGTCCAAACCCCCCATCTTTTCAAGCTGCATGTGCCATCTCGAATGAGATCAATCTATTTCTTTCCTTAGTCTCCCTAATCAGATACAGGTTTTTGGGTGGTAAAATAAATGTCTCTCATAATAAACCTACAAAATTACATAAATAATTACTCATTCTGACATATCTTTAATCAGTGGGTATTCATTCCTTCATTAACTAGCAGAATTGCTAAAAATTATGTACTAAATATGCACCATTAGTAAGATGGAAAAACCATCCCTTTATGTAATTTTGGAAGCACATCAGATGGTTACAAAACATTGTTTTTTCTCATTCAACCTTGACTGGAGGTAGAACTTGTTAGTTGTCATGGCAATAAAAGCATTCAGGTGGTAGGAAAGAGAAATTAGCAGATTCCATTTGAAACTGCTCTGGCAGGGTATGTTCTCAGAAAGATTTATATACCAGGCAAAGATTGATAGTACTTAGTTTCAGTGTAGTTGAATGTTTTGAAAAATCAGACAGTATGATAAATGTGAGTTTCTTATTATCTGCCTCCATTTCAACCAGCTGTCTTTTACCAGAATACACTGGTGACTGACTAAATGTCTTTTTAAAAGTTACTCTGGTAAAATAAATATGAAGGAAACTAAGTGTGATTTTTTTTTCCAAAGGCATCGGAAAAAAGTATCAACAGCAAAACAGTAATATATCACTAGTTTTGCAGGAGTCTCTTTTACATTGCTCTATATGTATCAGAGAGTTAATCCTACTTTCACAAGCAAAACAGAACAATACTGTTATTTCAGAAAGTCCTTGAAACTTTTGATAAAGCCAGCTTTAAGCTATAAAAGTTGGGATAGCTTGCATCTGGCCTTTATTGTCAGAGCATTTAATTCTAAAGAATTCATGTGTAATCAGATGCCAGTAGCCATTTTCTGGATTAGGGCATATATATAATTTTTATTGTAGAACTTTTACTGTATAAGTTTTCACTTTCACTGAGGTAAAACAATTAAAAGTAAGCTGGTTTGAGGTTTTTTGGGGGGGTGTTGTTATTGCTTCAGGAATTTTTTTCTGTGTGAGAACAGGCAAACAAGAAAAATTTGGCTCTTTTCAGTGAAGACTTAAAAAATCCTCATGACAAGATCAACTATGCCTAACCAATTCTTGAGAGATTCTTGCCTAATGTACTCTTCACCATTCTCACTGATGGGGACTACACAGCCTTCCTAGGAAACCCACTAGAGTGCTAAACAGTCCTTAGGGTTGGAAAATGAATTCTTAATGGCAAATCTACAACTCTCATGCTGTAGCTGACACCCTTTCCTTTTCTCTTACACGGGAATTGCCTTCAATTTTTTTGCAGGGTGGGTTTTTTTTTATTATTTCCTACTTGTCTTAGACCATTTTCAATTCTACTCTTGTCTTCTAAATTTCTTGCAGCTCTTCCCAGTTTGGAGTCAAGCAGTGAATGCTCTATAAAGTGCTCAGCAATTACACTTCCCACACAGTGCTTGTTTGTGCATATCTGGCACAACAGGGTTTGCAGACTCATCTTGCTGCTATTAGATATGGTCCTAATTACATTAAGGAGCATGTAGAATGAAGAGCCAAATAATTCAATAATCATGAAAATAACACTGCCTTCTAATTCCAATGGGATCATGGTCACACTTGAAAATAGGCTGCTGTATGGAAAATATAGTGTGCATGTTTTGCCTTGAAAGAGGGCATCTAAATCTCTGACCTTCAGGAGCAAGCCCAGCAACAGCATTCTGTGATTTTTTTTTTCTTTTTGTTCTAAAGTAGTTGCTCTTATTTCCAGTGTCATTGCAACACTTGGAAAACAAAACTATCTAAGGTAGTTGGACCAGATGATCATTGTATGTCCCTTCCATCTGAAATAGTCTATTCTATCTGCACTATCAATCACATGATACTGCTCCTTCAGGCAATGTTACCTTGTACTAGTATTTTGACTGTATTTCTATGTCATTTTAATGGGAGGCCCGGTGTTAGTTTAGAACTGGTTACTGTTGTATTTGCATTATTGGAAATTTTGTATTTTTGATCTATGAATTCTGTATCAGGCTTTTGGAATAATGTGGGGGTGCAAGGGGTACTACACACATTACAAAAATTGTAATGTTTCCTGGGACATGGAAAAGGGAGGAAAAGCAACATGGAAGATTCCTAAAGCAAGTTTTGAAAGTGATAAAAACGTTCATCACTACCAAGTCATCCTTCTCATTCATGTTTTAGAGAAAAGAAAATCATGATTATTGGTGGATATTTCTGTGTATTTTGAACACTTGGTTTTGAAGCACTGGAGAAAAATAATGAAAGGCGACTCCTCGGTTCCCTGTCTGTGGTGGCTCAAGGGCAAAACTAAGGTTCTGTAAAAAGGCTGAAATAAAGGCATTGAAACTGACACTAAAGTGAAGATACAGGAATATCCTCGTGGATTTTAATATGCTTTGCTCAAATTCTGTCTGCCTTTCCCTCTGAGGATAGAATTCAGACACTGAAATCTACCACCATAGGAAACTCAGGAAAATTGCCCTGTTTCATTTGCTTGGTATCCTATTATTTTAGTTCAGCAGGCAGGCAGGCTGAAACTCTGAAACCATCTTCAAAGCTGAGCTATTTTAAAGACATGCACTGCTCTACAATGAGGGCAACCACATTAAATTCTGTATTCTTTCAGTTGCTATTTAAAAAAACCAACCAAACAAAACAACTAAGGCACCTTTGTGATATGTTTCCAATGGCAGCAATATGTGCTGAACTTATGATCACACACAAATTGTAAAACACAAGCATTGCACAGGTGATAGTTAACCATTAATTAACCATTACTACTTCACATAGTTTGATCCATTAATGGAAACAAAACCACTAACCTTCTTCTATTCTTTGTTATATGGATTTTCACTTCCTTCTTGATCATTCTTCCTGTGGCTTCTTGCTATTCACTGGGCATTTTTAGCTGCTTTGCTTAACTATAAGCAGAGATGAACATACCTTCTAGGTATACCTGCTGGAGAACACTTACTTGCATTTGAATGTTTGCTTTTAGTGTTCTTGTGATTACACTGAAAATAAATTTCTTTTTAACAACACTATTGTGGTCTTGGAATGCAGAGAAATACAGAACTAGGTCTCAAAACTCTAGTTCCTCTCTATGTTCATTTATATTTCCTTAATGTAAGTTCATTGTTTCATTTCCCTTTTTTTACAATGGTAAGTTTTCAATACAGATAAGCTCATTTATCTCTTACTGCAGAAACATGTCAATGAGTAGTTATATTTTAGTTGGCTTAAAAGGTAATAACAAACACTCATTCTAAGCATTTTTTAGTCAACTTATGCTGTCTACTGCAATGCCTTGTTCCTAATGGCTCATTAGACTTCAAAGAATAATGATTAATTGCTGAATATAACATTTTTTTCCAACACTGAGAAATGTGTGGGTTATTGTATTCATGTTAAGCAAGTAATTAATTATTATGTCACTTGAAATATCCACTGTCCTCATTTACTATTTCAGGGTCTACTCTACATGCATTTCCTGCCAACTGCTGACCTGTTAATAGTAACATCAACAAAACCACAAGATTTATTGTTGGCCTATTCTAGAACAGTCTCATTTAAAGACGAATCTTCAACACTGACTGAAGAATTAATTAGAATGATTGTGCAACTTATGTAACATTCTTCAAGACAGTTAGGACAAAATATTCAGAAAATAATTTTTTCCCAAAACGAATGCAGCTAGAACACGATCAATAATGACAGATCCTCTTGCCTAGATGCTATAATGTTCTCAGATGGTAGTGATGCATTCAGCAAACACATTTGATGTACAACACGAGCAAAGGTTGAAGTCATTTTTATGTCTTAGAATGTACATTTCATTGATTGGAATTACTTGCAGAACTGGCCAAGCAACTGTAGGCATTAAGCACACACACAAATGCATACACTAACTTATAATCTCCTTCTGCAGTACTGTCATGATGCTGCCAGATACTGCTGTCTCTAGGATCACATCTGTTCAAAGTTACAGGATATGTAGTAATATATTTGCCTTATTTTAGCCTCTAATGATCTGTTTTCATTTTGAAAATGCAAACTTGTCTGACTTTTTTCCAGTTTGTTTTTTTTTCCAGCCGAACCTAACGCAATGAGAAATATTGTAATAATTTATCCAATAGATTTGCATTACAACTATTTTAAAGTTCGTTAAAAGTTGTGCTTCAGCATTGTGCTGATCATATATTGAATGCTTATATTACATGCTTCTCTTGAAATTCATACTATAGTGCTACTGTAGCCTTGGTGGCCTAAGGAGAAATAAAAGACAATGCCTACAGGGAGAGGAGTACATTTGACTAACATAGCTGGAAATGACACATGAGTTTTCAGACTCACCACTGGAAGACATGAAAAAATCAAACTAAGATGACAAATTCTGCTCACTTAAGCTATTTACATAGGCATCTTTAATAACATGCTTTTGTACTTCTACTTCTGTGTACTTATGAGCAAAACAGAAGGAAAGTAGTAACAGAAGTCTGTTCTCCTTTGGATAAAATGAGTTACCACAGGGCACCAAGTGTGAATGTTTGGTGCTTGACTGCAGTGTTCGTTGTTGGTTGTTCAAACGTGCTTGAAGCCAGGAGAGTTTTGTGACTGTTTTGTATTTCTAAGTATTTCCTCTATATAGCTCTACTCTAAGGCCACTTCAGGTTTGGAACTCATTTTGCTAGGAAATGTAGAATAGTCTCTTCTCAACATCCTTTGCCATCCTAGTTACATGTGCTACAACCATCCAGTGATAACATTTACAAGGTTCTCCTCTGTTACTTATAATTTTTCATACTAACAAGGATATACAGGCAGCTGAATTACCAAAAATATAGAATGTTACCTGGTTTCTTGTTCTTCCTAGTTAACCACAGTTACAACTAATCCCAGCACCTCTGAGGCAGAATGCTGCCCACACCCTGGCTCCCTGCCCAGCTGCAGACCAACCCCACTCTGCCACATGCACCTTGGAGTGAGAAAAGGAAGAAGACTGGCTACACAGACAAATGGAATCTGTGCACCCTCTGAACACTTACCATCTAGAAAACCTTCTGATAAGCAGGTTTCTGAGATGTAGCATAGCATGTACCTGAAATTCAGTTCATAAGAATCAATTAATCTTGATCTGGTTTAGACATTAATTAAAATAAGCCTGCTGAGAACATGCCCTAAGTCACACATATTGGTGGCTCACACTCTGGTTTTGATATTCAAAATAGTTGTACTGTTACAACTTCAGAGCACAAAGTTACTAGTGTTCTTCATTGTTTCTTTTCTATACAGTGACTTAGGCAGGTCTTTCTACTTTATTGAAGGCTTAGTGAGTTATAGATATTGCTGGTACTGCTTTTGTTCTTTCTGAACTATGGAAAAATTGTCTGTTTGTGACATTGTACATCTAAGTCATTGAGGTATTAATGTCCTTGGCCATAAATTCTTTCCAAATTACTTAAAATTTAAACAACAACCAAGAAAATACCAATCTATTAATTATCCCAATATGGCCAGCAATGTAACTCCAAGTTGGTCAAACATTGATATTAACTTTGTTTTAGTTCAATGTATGTCTCCTTTAAACACACATTCTGGAAGGTATTGTATTACTAATGTAATGAGTCATTTCTCCTGATCTGCCAAAATCAAGTAGCTATCAAAACAATGTATGTATAGCATTGCAGAAACCCTTATATTAAAATAAAACCTCAGAAGTGAAAATTGATTAGGGCAAAGGAAAATCCCCAGCAAATTCCATCTCTCACAAGCTTTGTTGGATCTCCAAGTCAAATTAATTATTTTATGGAGAGCAAAGAAATGCCTTGTGCAAATTCCTGATATCATTCAGGTCTCTCCTTTTTTCAGGAGCAAAATTATAATTCTGTCATCATGACTCAGTGGAAATCCATTTTCTCTAATATTGCCTTCAGTCCCTTGAAATAAAACCTTGGGAAAACTTCCAAGGACAACGTTTCTGTAATGCAAAAGTTCATCAGTTCCTGAAAATCATCTTTTTATAACCTTGTGGAGCTAGTATCTAAAAGATTCTGCAGGATCTTGAATAGACAGTATTAATCTGCTAATTCATAAATAGATACACAGCTCAACACTTTAATTCAGTATTCCCCAAGTGATTAAATGTGTCAAAAAATGACAAATAATTTAGTGGTTTTACTTTACTATAGTCCTTTTTCTTCATAGTAACTGTATGTTCTTGCTGTGTGTGGGTCGTCTCAAATACCTCATCTCATAAGAGTACAGTACCTAGTTAGTCAAAATGTTTGTATACCTCAGTAGTTCTTGCTGAAAAGACCCCAGATCTAGACTTCAGTAGTCTTTTTCTAATAAAGGGCATAGTCACTAATTTGAGGGTCCACTGACCCTCATGAACAACATACCACCAAAGTATTTTACTACTGCAATAAAATATTTAACACTTGATACCAACTTTCATCTCTCCAGGGAAAGTTTGTTACATGTTCAAAATACCTTTTCTTTTTTAGCAAAAAAAAATAGAGCCAATAATATATTTCTGATTAATAGTATGAGTCTGAAACTTTCAAACCCTCTTTCTCTCTGCAAGCACTAGATTTTCTCCAACAAGGAAAGGTTCAGAGAGAAGATATTGTGACTTTGTTATTAGTAGTACCATTGTTATTGATAAATATGTAGGTTGATTTGCTAGAAGGAAAAATATGGCCAAACTATCCCAGAGATACCTGGTAAGATAGAATTGAGTGTACAGACTTTTACCAGCACAGACCAAAGCAGTGCTGTCACAGACTCACACACATGGAATGGGTGAGGTTGGAAGGGAACACTGGAGACCATCAAGTCCAACCTCCCTGCTCAGGCAGAGTCCTCTAGAGCACATTATTCTGGGCTGTGTCCAAAGGGGCTTGAATATCTCCAGAGGAGATTCCACAAGGTCAGTTACATAACTTGCTGCAAGAAGAGAATAGGTGACTTCTCCTATTGTAAAGTTAGTAGGAAACAAAAAGGAAGAATAAGATCTTTTTGTAGAGTGCTTCTTAAGCTGAGGTTCTCAGCTTTAATTAGGTTGAAAGAGAAGTCAAGCACAGAAGAATCAAGCAAAATGGAGATATTTAAGAAATTATGCAGCTAGAACACATGACAAGACACAACTAGACTCTTATGCAACCATAGAATACAAACAGGGTTAAAGAGTGGATTCCTTTCCTTAGAAACAGGATGATAAATTAAGTGCATGTACTTAACACATTTGTAAAATGACAGCTTTATGCTAGTGACTACATAATAAATAACAGGAACACACGTATTTTTTGCAGAAGGACCTACTTTCAGAAAAGACACACAAAGACATGCATCCCCTCTCAATTAAGCATCTAAAGCACAAGGATAATTTAGCCCTAATAGGCTGTGCCATGTTTTACTGTTTCTTCCTATCATAAGGTTTATTAGGATTTCAGCAGTAAGTATCTCTTCTTTTCTAATGGAACATAAAATTATACTACTTAAGTATATCTTTCATGACATATTTATAGTGCACCAGTTGGTTTGTGATTCATTTTCAATAAAGTTCTTTTAAAATCAAGGACTTTGCTTTTTTTCTGGAACTGTTTCCTCTAGTTCCCAGATCAGGTCTGCAGGTCAGGAGTGTCTACTGCCAGCTGGCTTTGCACCAGGTCTTTGCATAGCTTGGCACTTGCCTTTGTATGAGAAATGAAGGCTAATGTTCTAACCTTCTGACTCAGGCTCAGAAGAGGCACTGTTGTTTTTCTGATCATGAGGGAATTTCAGTTTTGTTTTCATACAGGCATCTTGGAAAAAGTGAAAGATTTTCTACTCTTTTTTTTGTAGGATATCAGCATAAACTCTGCCTTATTGTGGTTTGATTGAGTTATATTAGTGGAGAAAAGCAGTGTTACTAATTCAGTTTGTTGAACATTTGTCAAAAGCTAAGATAACTACACAAACAAGTTCCTTCAGCAAACAAAGAAACTAAGAGACTACTGCTTCTGCTCTCTAGGATTAACACCTAGCATGGAAAGAATAAAAGTCAAAATTCCCAGAAACATCAAGCTTTTGATTACTTTTCCAGTAAGGTCCAAGCATATTCTTCTGCCATAAATCCCTGTCACATGTTAGATTTTTGCATCTGCAGGATGAAGTTATTTGTGACCAGGTAATACTCATTTTTCTTTTGCCAATGTTATTCTCAAGCTCTTCATACTTGATGTTGACATTTTATAAAAAAGCAACCACATTCCTGGAAATGCCTAACTCTATACATTCTTGCCTTTATAAAACCTTTGTGAGTAATTATTCCCCTAAAATTTATTATTCTACATATTCTTTTTTCTCTCTCTCTCTTTTTTTTTTGCAACATTATCATTTTAGGTGCAGGTGTATTTGCACCTCAGTTTTCTGAGAGCTGTGAGCATGTGTACGGACAGTATCCACAGCTGAGGTGTTGAGGTGGATTGGTGTGACTATTTGTGCCTTGAGATATTAGGTAATAATTGGGAAATATGGCTTCCAATCAAATTCTTTAGTTTTCTTTAAAAGTTAATAGAATGTTATCTACCACTTTTACATAAAGTTTTAAAATTGATTGTGTTCATCTGGTGCCTTGACTACCACCATGCTCTGTTTAGAATGCATCAACTCACTGCTATGTGGATATACTCTTACTTTAATTTGGTAATTACAGTTTAATCTCACTGCATCAAGAAATACCAGCAGTAGTTTCCTTTTATACTATGGTTGCTTTATCTTATTTTTATTTGTTCAACTTTAATAAAATCTATAAAAGTGTACTCTGAGTTGTAGTGCTTTCAGAGTGAATTTCATGATGTTGAATTAGGAACTTGTTTGATCTCCTTTAAAATTATTCTTATGGTTCTCAGAAAATCTTATACTGTAGCTGTCCATATTGTACCTGTTCCTGTGGAAAAACGAGAGCTTTTTACACTCCAGCAATTCGAAGGGGTTTGAATGATAAAAGTATTTAACAGGACAAATTATTTATATTTGGGTTTCCATCTCAGAGGTAAAAAAGGAAGAATGACTGACTTCTGTGATGAACCTTTCTAGGAAGTGATCAACTCATTTCCTTGGACTTCATGAAAACTAGAAGCACCTAAGTCTGATAACAGCCCTTGGGAAGATAAAATTTTGCTAGTAAATATGTCAATTAGTACTCTGAGGCACTGTTCTACAGATGCATTGCTATTCCTTTAACGTGTTTCCCATGCATAGGGCATAGTCATTCTTTGGTTAGTCATAATTATGGATGCTCAGGAGTATTTGTTAGGCATTAAGACCTCATGAAGCTCAGATATTGGAATCTAAAGTAACTGGTTTGTATGCATACAGAAGTCTTCATTTCACAGTACTTCAGATCTAGACTTTTCTTTTTACATTTCCTAAAAGTGTCAAATAAATACAACCTATTTTTTTCAGTGCAGAGATACCCCTTAAGATTTGTGAATCCTCTAAATATAAAGCAAGCTATATTTAAAACAAAACCAAAAGATTCAGTTATGTTTTATAACAGCAAGAACCAAATGGACTTACTTTTCCCTGTTGTTAGATATGGCTTTGTTTCTTAGTTACCATCCTGCTCTTCCAAATCAGGCAATTCCGTTAAATATGCGGCATTGTTATGGATTGAGCAGCTATTCCAACTTGCCTTATGTTCCATCTTCTTGCTGCCATTGACTTTTTTACATAAGCCTTCCCAGTGTATTCTCTTTTGACAGCAGAAGATCAATCATCCTTTCATGCACAGGTATCAGAGACTGCAGTCATTTCAAGACAGCATTTGTTCCAGCTTTGCAGCCTGTTCTTTTGCTACAATGCACTTAAGGTCACACTCTGATTTAGCTCTTTCACATGGATTACTGGAATATTTCTCTATAACAGATATTTTTACTCATAATATTACTAAGTATCCTAAGAGAAAAATCAAACTGAGTAAGTTTTGTTCTTCATGGTTTGACAAGGGCCATTATGATCTCAGAAAAGCTACTACACCCTAAAATGTTTAAGCATATCAGACGCATGTAAAAGATTCAGCAGAACCATGTGAAGGCCAGGGCAAGCAGGTCACCTACTGAGTGTCCATGTAAGGATCACAGGTCACAGAAAACACCCTAAACTCTGCATTTGTCAGATGGCTCCTGCTGCCACCCAGGAACAAAGGATTCAGGCTCATAGTGACTTAGGAGAAAGGAGGTAGCATGGGCATGAAGGACCCCTTGCCAACGGAATGGAAAGGTAAGGAGCTACACATGCTCACAGGGAAGAAAGGATAATCTGGTATCAAATTAGCATACAGTGGTTTTTATAATTCAGGTTGTACAAACTGCTATCATCCAATTCTCATTCTCGATTTTTTTCTGTGGAGTCAAAAATCTATTTTCATGGGATAATCTCTTTGCAGAATATAGTCTTTCCAACACGTAGCATATCTAAGGTGCAAGATTGCCTGTACCCTGGGAAATGCAGCTACGCTAAACCAGTAAGAAAAAAATTCAGCTAAGATGAAAGACAGCAAAATCAGTGGTTACGCCACAAAAAAAAAAAAAACCAAACAAAAACGAACAAAAAACCTCCACAAAACAAAACAAAAAAACCCCCACAACAAAAAAACAAACCAAAAAACTCTTTCCAAAAAACACAACCACAAAAAGGAAGAATACAGTTATTCCAGACAGTAACAGTGGGTGATAATCTGTTATAGCATTTTGTTCACAGATAAATAATTACTCTGACAATAAGAGTGCAGAATTTATCTTACAATCATAATTTTAGCCATCTACTTTAGAGCATAATACATGATAATTTACAAATACAAAACAACTAGATCAAATGATCTTGTTTAAATGTCATCTTCCAACTCAGCTCTTTCACTCTGCTTTATATTCCTAGTCTCACTTCTTTACTTGAATAGAAAACAATACATTTTTAAATTGCATTAGCCTAAAGAGCATAAGAAAGTGAGCCAAGTTTTCTTTACTGTCAACAAGTATTGGCAGGCTTATGAACTGTGTGGCAGGTACTAAGAATAAATAAGAACACCTCCACTGAAGTTGGTAATATCTGATAATTTATACCCACTGAGGACCTGAATTAGATTACAAATTGCAGAGTCATTTCTGTCCTTAATCACAGTTATGCAACCTCACTGCAAAATGAATTTCTACTGGTGGAGCTTAGGGTCTGAGCTTACAGAATATTTATGGATGGTGACGATGCACAAAAAGGAAAGGATTTCACCTGGTTTTTGCTTCCATCTGAGCTTTCACTAAGAATATGAATGCTTGTTTTCTAACTTCAACTCTGGTAATAGAATTTTTAGGAATCTTCCACTTAAACATTGAACTTTAATCCTGGAACCCCAACCCTGCATGAGTTTAAGATGCAGCCCTGCCTTTCAATTGTGTACAAACACGTCCGTAAGCAAGTATCTCAAAACAGTCTTAAGAAACGCCAAATACTACACACTTCCATAGACAAAATTCCCATAAGTTGCCTGACTAGTATGAGAAGTAGCAAAGTCTGGAAAGATGTTTCCTTGCTGGAATTGTACAGAACAATTGGAATCTTCAGAGAAAGCAAACACAGCTGCAGTATCTTGAATACACACAGTGATTAATTGTACTACCACGATCATGTTAATCCATGTTCAATTTGAACTCATACTGAAACAAGTGAAGTGGAAGGCTGCTGGCACTACCAGAAATAAAGTGTGTTTTAAAGGTGGAGAGGACAGAGCTGGCTCAAAGACAGCCTAGCAAAGGAAGACCAAAAGAGCTCTGGATTTCTGCTGGAAGGTTCAACATGTAGGAGAAAGACATCGATGTGAGCTAAAATATGTGGCCATACCAACCAACGTTTATTACCTAGAATAAATTTAACCTGGAAAACCAAAGGGTGTTGTAACTCCAGATAATAATCTAATTTGAATACATAATTATTTTCTTGTTGCATACTTTGAAGAAAACCTATATTACAAGCAGATATATCATTAAAGTAGAATGCACAGCAAAGCAAACTTACTAGGGTATTTCCTCTGCATTATTAAAACTGAACTGTTTGTGCATATGGTTCCCACTGAAAAAAAATCAAACTTAAAAGCAAATTCGAGGGTTTTGTGAGAGTTTCATAATGGTATATCTTTTTAATGGGCTTTGCCATTTTGACAACAGGAAAACAGTTGGCAGGGTGTATTAATTTCAGCATTGCTTCATTTCAAAAAAGGAACTGGGAAAGAAGCATGAGAAAATCCTTGCCCTAAAATTCTAAATCACACAAGCTACACTCTCCAACATGGAAAAAGTTGCTTTCAGTATAAATACACCTAACAGAAAAAACAATAATATATTGAAAATAAATACATTTGTAAATATGAATAACATACTGAATATAAAAATTTTAAAAAGTAGAAAACAAAGCAGAATTCTTTTTGTGCATTGGGCTGAAAGTTTTTGAGTAATTGTGGGGTTTATTTCATTTTCTAAAATGTTTTGTTTTATTCAAGTTTGGAATACTGCAGAAAATACAGATTTTCTTCCCTAAAATAAAATTCCATTCTTGTTCATCTGTAGTAATTAGTAATAATTATCTCCATATTAATTGGTGCATACTCCCTTTAAAATGTGCTGCCCAAATGTTTATTTTTGATTTATATCTGATCAGCTAAAACATCCATATGGTTTGCTTTGGAATGATCCACAGAACTCGTTTACAAAAATAATATGGGCCAGCAGAGTATTTACTCAGTTTTCAGAAAGCTCTATGAATCAGAAACTGGCATTTCCTAAATTACTGGGTGCCTGACTTAGCACAATCTGCCATTGATTAAAAAACTGAAAAGTGGTGAAATCCCCTTGGTGTTCTTTGGAACAGGGGCAGATGGCTCTCATCTCCCTGAAGAAGTTTTATTTTGTTTTCCTCCTCTCAGAAAGGAAACTTGGTAACACAGTGACAAAAAACATACTACAAAGAATAACAAGTTCAGGCAACTTTATGACAAACTGACATATTGTTTTAAAGGAGAATAGTACTTCCTTGGGAACTGAAGTGTTTATAGGACTATAAAATGCCTGGGATGACACCAGGATATATATCCAAATAATAAGTAGTGCTGAAATCCTTTAATTCCTCACGGTTTTCTCCTGCAGTTTTCTACAACTATGATTTCTCAAACTTTCACTAATGGATGAAAACCAAAGTTCCATAGGACAATCACTAAACTTCTCAGAAATTTGCTAACAAGAACAGACATAGAAAAATCTGAGAATCTTTGGTTCTATTCTGGGCTCAGGAAAACAAAATTTTATGGTAGGCATAGGCCCAGTTCTATTTCCTCATTAAAAAACTTGCTTTGTACTACTGCTTTTCTATTCTTGTTCTTTGTGTTTCCACACCTGGGATTTCCTCTCTAATCTCTTTCTTTCAAATCTCCCCAGCCAAATTCTTTGTGGCTCCAAAAGAAGTTGTTGTGGTTTTAAGCAGCCAGAGTTTTTATTAGTTGGGGGGGCTAGGAGAGAGGCTTCTTTAAGAAGCTGCTGGAGTTTTTCTCTGCTCTAAGCTAGCCAAGGTCACCTGGTAATGCCTCTGTGATAACATATTTAAG
>WEIV01024742.1:114231-127152 GCA_013390005.1 Calyptomena viridis
AGGTACCCGACAAGTAAATTACTAGGAAAGGACAAATATGCTAAGTGCCCTGAAAATAAATCAATCCATTTTTAATTGATGTACTAATTAGTTGCATTTATAAAGCCGGATACAATGTTTTGACCATGCTTATTTAATGTATTCATTTTAACTATTATGTTAACATTTAATGACCGTAGCTCCAAACCAGAATCTTCTCTACTAAATAAACACTGCAAAATCTCTTCTTAAGCAGAAGTTGTCACTGATTTAAATGTTCCAGAATGGATGGAAAAAAGTAAGCCCAGTATGTTTAAGAATCCTACATATAGCCTATGCCCTGCTTTTCCTGTGAGGTGAAACTGTTTTGTTTGGTTTTTTTTTTTACATCACATTAACTAAAAATAGTTTACCCTCTGCTATTGCAGGGTTTAGCTGAACTACACTAACAGAGAACCATACCCTTACTCAAGGACACCCAGCACTGACAGACAAATCCACAACATCCAGATCTCAGTAAAAGCAGAGTAATGCCAGAGTAATTTCCTACAGTTCACATGGGCATAGCTGTGATTAGACTTAGGTAACCAAGATCCCACTCTGATGTACTGACATTCATGGCAACTTCTCACTGCCTGCTCCTTGTAACTCATTGGAGCATAGGACATGCTTTATGACTTCAGTTACAAAATCAATTGGTTTTCCTGATGCATGTCACACATTTGTCCTCATAAAGCATTAATAAGTGTCACAGGAAGAGAAATGGCTCCCAGAAAGCCAGTGAAGCCCTAGGAGGAGCTGAAAGCAGCATTAACTAAAACACTGAGGCACACTTTAATGGGACAGTTTAAACCCTGGTGGGTCTCTTATTTCAAGAAATTGCTGTATCCACTAGTTTTACCTTGAAGCTTGCCAAAACGGATTAAAAATGTTTTGGTGATATCATAGAGTCTGCAATAGTCTCTAGACCACCTGTAGTCAGAAATGTGTATTTAATTTTCACATCATCGGTGATCTGAGAAAGCCTGATTTCTGTCAAATCAAATGGGTTTGGGAGGCTGTGTCCATACAGGTAGCAAATACAATAGAAGCACATTACAAATACAATTTCAGCTGATCTTTATGCTTTTTAACATCCTAGTTCACATTAAGGAACACTTCATGTCTATAATATAACGAACACACTGAGTGACTACTTTCTTGTCAGGTACACAACACTTTCTCAGTTCTACAGCTCTCGCCATTTTTTTCTGTTGAAACCTTAACTTTGGAAAATATGTTACAGTGGCGTGTAAAACCTGCTGCCAGCACAGCCACTCTCTGTGAAGGATTAAAAAAAAAATATAAGTTTTGCATGAGCCACAGCAGGTTAGCAGCTTGTCAGAGTATCAGTCGAAACAGCAGGTTCCAAGTCATTAAATCCCAGTTTATGTTATACTCCAGAGATTTCTAAAGTAGCAGAATGGTGTTCATTACTGAGTAGGCAAAATAAGAAAGACAGATGTTGAATTGACCTCTTCTCATTGCAATCTAGTCCAACAGTTGCAATCTATACCAACAGTCTAAAAAAAAATGTCTCTAAAGGTACGTGGTGATCTCCACAATAATAAAAATGAAAGGTGAATTCATAAAAATAATATCACCTGATTCACACTGCAAAACAATTGTAAATTTCTTGGTGGGAAAATGTTCTTGGGGGTCAATTAATAATGACCAAAATCAGTCTCTGACCAACCCTAAAGGAGAAGAAAGATAACAGAAGACACTGATATTCTGATCTGACATTATTTAAATTATCTGGAAAAGCTTAAGTGAGGGAACTTCGATATTGAGAGAACTCAAGCAACATCAGAAAAACATGCAACTCTGCTAAAATTAGTGTAAACACAATTAATGTAGTTTGAAACTTCTAGTGTCTGCAGGAATGAGAAAAGCCAAAACAGAAAAGTAGTTTAATTTTTAATGGTTAGTATCATGTTATGCTTTTAGGGTTGACTGGGTATGCATTTAATGCTGACATTATAAAATAATTAAATTGGAACTTGAGGAAGAACAGGGACTGTCACTTCCAAATGAAATGGGAGGAAGAAAACAATGGATAAACGGGTCACATTAACAAATAGTGGAAAAATTTGCGTAGCTGTGGTCTTGCTCCACTCGAGGCTATATGCTGAGAATTTCCTGTTGAAAGCTCAGCAACAGCTCAGCAAATACTAGACTGCTCAGATGAAGTGTTCACCTCTGCAGCAAAGCTACTCTGTGACATGCAATAAAAAGACATGGCATCAAATCCTCCCGAACATAGTCATAAAGTGTGTTTGCACACAAACATCCACATCTCTTCAACTTACTTTCTTCCCACCCTTCAAAACATTGATTAAACATCTATCCACTCAGTCTTTCCATCTTTATTGTTGCTTACAAATTTTAGAAAGCTGATAAGAACTTGGTCACAGTAAGAATTAAGTGCATTTTTTCCTAAACTTAAGGAAAAAATTATTTTCAAGAATTCTGTACTTTTCCATCTTTCTCTTATGTGGAATAATATTTGTTTCAACCTTGTGGCATTATACTTACGCAACTTGAAGAAACAGTTGGCTTTGGCAATATTGATCAGAACATCCAAGGATAATTAAGCTTTTGGGTCTACCATTTAAAGCAATTATTACTTTGTAAAGAGTCTAATGATTAGTTCTTTTTGTGAACCTCACTATCTTGTCTTCACCTGTGCTATCACACCACCTAGTCTAGTACAAGATATATAAGCACTGGAAATGTTTCCCTGGTGGTCGAAGAATCAAAAGTCCTAAATTATTGAGGTAATTGAACCTGTGTTTAATTTCAAAGTACTTAAGGCAGTAAGGCTAGTTATATACTTGAAGCTATATAGCCTTTTATTTATACCATACAGGAGATTTCACTTATGTAAGAAATATGAGGAAAATTAATTGTGTTTTACAAATTTTGTGATGAGATTCAAACCAAAATATACTCATTCAAACAGTATTGGAAGCACTTGCTCATGAGCACTGTATCATTCTAACACTGTCACTGATGTTTCACCCATCTTTCTGAGCTGGGTATTTTTAAGACGCCCATCATCGAGGGTGTGCCATCTGGTCCATACCATCTGGCATTCCTGGTCTGCAATGGTGGATGATCACTACCTTAATTAAACACATTTTATCTACCTCACAGGGATGTCAATAGTAAGGGATAGTAGTGGCAATGTAGATCACTTGCTTATACAACACACACACACTCCCCCACAGGATTTGCGAGGCATTTGGAAAGCTTATAAAAACAAGTGATGTGCTAGAAAGTAGTGTTAGGATCTCCAGAGCACCCTTTTCTTCCATTTGTGATTTTAGCTTTTCTTTTTCTACCCATTGTTCTGCATCTCACAGTTTTTCCATAGCAATAATTTACAAATCCCGCCAGGACTTAGTATATATTGCACATTCAAGCACATTGAAGCACTTCTGTAATGACTCCACACACTATTCACTGCAAAAAATTGTAACCCTTTGGCAAAATTTCAGCCAATGCTGAAAAAGAAATATATGTTAGAGCCATCAAACACAGAGTAACTGTAAAGTATTAACTATTTAAAAATGGGCTAGTTATGAAATGGAAAGGAAGACTACACACTAAAAAAAAAAAAAGAGCAAAACATTATCTTCTGAATTGTTTATAGAATCCTTGAAAGATTTCTTTCTAGAATTTAATAAATTGACTCGAACAGATTATGTATTACCTATTTTAGAATATTTAGAACAAATTAGGTCCTCTGTGTAGTGAAAAACCTGAAGGAAAACCCCTAGTATACCTGAAGTGGTCCACTGGAGAGGAAAATAGAGTTATGTGTACACATATACAGGTGCTAAGAAGATGATTAAAAGCCACTAGAAATACATCCCAGTGAAAAGTAAGAAAAGAAACTAATACAAGCCTTGGAGTCAGCTGTCCACAATATCTTACTCTAAAGCATGACAAGTCAGTCATCTTGCCAACCATTTCAGATGATCAATTACATATTAATCAAAATTAACATTTATTATTATGGTCTTCAAACACAAACAGAGCATTTCTACCATGCTGCTGTTGATCTTTCTTATTGCAAAAGCAGAAACAACTTTGATCAAAAGAATTTGTTTTTCAAATCCTTTGAGAGTCTTCCTTTGAATTATTTTTCTCTGTTCTTAGCACGCCATGCTTTCTGACTGAAACACAATATGCAATGACTCCCCAAACCACATTCAGAGGAGGAATCCTATGTGGAAAAAAATAAAAGATCTGCACTGAATAGAGGGAAAAAAGAATCCACACAAATGATAATTCTGTGAAAGTCCATAAATTATTGTTTGCCATGATCTCTCTGTTAGCATTGCACAAATACAACTGGCATCTCATTTAATAATACTTCGAGGTTTAAACATTTCTGCCTTTTGCACTTTCATTCTCTCAGAATTTTCTTCCAAGGCTGCAGTCTTCCAAGTTTGCAGTGTGTGTATTTGTAGGTTAATAGTACAACACATCTGCTGAAAACATAGCATTCTAATCAATTGGCTTGCTAAAAAATTAAATATTAAAACATGATCGTTCAAGCAAACCCCAAGGGAACACTAAACACCATTCAAAACTGATGAAAGACCTTCTTACTGGAATATAAAATGTAAGTATGCAAACAATCCTGGCCAAAATTAAAGCTGTGTTTGTAAATAAGCAAAGATTTTTGTTGAATTTTCCCAAAGCTGGACATGCAAGTTTTTATACCTGGCTAGACATTTGTAAATTTTGTCTGCCTGGCTCTTTGCTATTGCCATTTCAATTTTAGAATGGAAATGGTCATGTGAATTCCAATATAACTGATGGAAAACCCTATACTAAATTCTGCCAAAAAAACCAAACAGAGAAACCCCAAAACAAACCAACAAATTCACAAAACCCCACACCTTCAGTCTTGCCTACGGGTTCACAGTAAGTTTAATGGTGGGAAAACAGATTCATTAAATCTTTTAAACTGCTCTGAATGGTGTGTCCAGCTGCCTAATATATTAACTTTTTATTGAACCAAAACATGGACATCTGGGCACCAAGCACAAGTACATATTCTGATTATTTTCATAGATTTCTTACATCTTTTTCCAGTTGGACAAACTTCTTCAAATTAAAATTTGTGTTCACTTAATGCTCTGACAGTTCAGAAACAACAAATGCTAACTCATGGTGTGGAATTCAGAAACCATCTGCATGTGGGAAAATTGTTGGTTTATGTACTAAACTGGTGAAAGTAAGAATACAGCACTTTATATGCAAGAACCATTAGTTGTAGTGAGAAAAATAAGAAACTTTTTCTGATACGAACACATTTTAAAGTATTACTTAATATTCATATATTAAGTGTCTACATTATCCCATGCACTGTGTTCACACATATAGAGCCATCTTCATGCAAAAATATGCAACTTTCTGCAATAATCTAAGAAAGCAAAGTACAGTTAGATTTCCAAAATACAGTCACCTTTGTTATCATACAAATACTGTTAGTTTGTTGTATGCATCACATCACCAGTACAACAGAGCAATTAGGGAAAGAAGATAAATTCTAGGTCAGCCCAGAGGCTGCTCCCTGTTCATAAGCTTTTCTGCTGCCCCTCTCACCTCATACTCCTTTCTTCTAGGGATCACTTCTAGGCAGATTACAGGTGTCTTACTTTACTGACTTTAACTTCTCTGACTAGAGAAGAACACCTCTCCTGGAAGCCCTACAGCTTTTTCTGAAGCCTTGCAATTTTTAATAAACTGCCTCCTGCAGCCAGCAGAAGGGCCAAACTGACCAAAATGCTCTACTACTACTTAAAGACTGCACACAGATTCACAGATGAACACTGATCCACAGAGTAAGGCTCTGTTTTAAATTACTGTGATGAAAGTGATCTCAAGAAATGTTGAATTATTAATATACAGCTAACCTTTTAGCTTGCCTTTTTAGTTTTTACTTTGATCTAAGTGTATTTCTTTTATTAAAGAACAACCAACCCATTTTAATTTGTCCTCTTAATTTCTCAATTTGTTCACTGTGTTCTGAATAAACCTAAAGAATCTAATCAGATGATGTGAGAGTTAGTACAACTTCCATAATGTTCACTTGGTGAATTGGTGTTTAAAATACTTGCAGTATCCTGGGATCAACTCTTTAGTGTTCCTGTCTTTTCTTTCTGATCTTGTCCTTTTCTATTTCTCCAAAATAAGAGGTTTTTCTTGGTTTAGCTGGTGTTGAAATTTGTGTGATTCTTTCTGGCTCCCAGATCACAAAGCTTTCACCTCACACACAGCAATCTAACACATCAAGGCCCTGCTCCACACAGAGCTTCATCAACTGATATTAACAAAGTGCTCAGAATAGTATTCTTTAGCTGGCTATTGATGCCAAACCAACACAAACAGCATGAATGATTTTATTTATCTCAGTCTATACCTTTAATATTTGATTGAACCATATAAGCAATAAAGCCAGGTGGGGACAGTGGAAATACAGGAGATACAGAGAAAATTCAAAGGTGGGAAGACAAATGAGAAGGCTGTGACGAACAGCACTGACAATGTCTTATTTCTATCACACGGGTACAAGGCAAGCCACAGTCTGAGGCCTCCAGATCACACTTATCAGGGGAACTAAATAAGCTTTTAGTCTTTACACAGCTACAGCTGCAGCTGACCCTGCAGCCTCCCCCTCTGCCTGGCACAGCAGCGTGTGCCAAGTTCTGTTAACAGCTGGACCACACATTATCCACAAAGACACCCAAGATTTTCATGCCTTTACTCCAATCTTTCAAAACCAGATAAACTCTACTGCCAAAGAAAATTGCAGAATATTTCCTCAGTAATTTCAGTACCACCAATATCAAGCAGCTTAGGAAGGCAGACCTTTCCATCAGTGCCCCCTGATGTTTGTACTATTACTTGCCATTCCTCGAGACAGATAAATGTCTACTAAACACTAGTAGTGAGGAAGAAAACCTCCCCTTGGAATACTCTTGGCCAGTTAAGAGTGCTAATATAACTCTCTACCAATCTGCTCATATCCAAAACAATAGTCCGTACTCTTCCCCAGTGCTCATCAAAGTACGTATATTTACACCATTTGTCATGGAAGATGTTTTGAGAAAAATCAGAAATATAGGAAAAATTATTTCACAATGAGAAGAGTTTTACTGTTTACTTTTATAATTGATAGTAAAGGCATCTAAATAAATCTCGGAGTAAACCCTTGTTATTATTTCTATGCATCTATGAAAAAACATTTTTGATTGGTGGGATTCTCTTTAGCATTTGTACCAGGCACAGAGACAGTCAGCTTGCTAGAACTTGTATTAATTGATTGGCCTTGTTATTTCAGATGGAGACAAAACATCAATCCTACTGTGTTTCTTTAAACCACTGTCATAATAACAGAATAGAAATATCTAGGCTACTGAGAACTGTATGAGGAAATGTTTGTTATATATGCTGTTTTAACAAAGTAAGAGTGAGCTTCCCCACAAAATTAAAGTGCTTTTTAGTGTAACATGACTAGTAATCATTTAAAAAATAGATGTACACTTATTTCCATTTTAGAAAAATAGTAGTTCTATAGCAATTTTAAGAGTTTAACAGAGATAAAATTAATATTAATCTTTAATTCCATTTAAAGGAAAAACCCAAAGAACTTGTACCTAGTGACATTGTTTCACTGGAATCAGGTATCTGCAGAGAAGCACATTACAATATTGGTTTTTCTCAACATTATTTAAAAAAAAAGTATCGTTAATTGTTCAGAATTACTTACAAAACAGAGAGCACACTATATTAATAGTGAGGATGAAGCTACCTATGCACCATGTGATTTGACACAAATAATTACTATTAGCATGATGAAAGCTGCAATTAGGAATCACCACACAGTTATAGTATCTGAATCCATCTTTACTTCCATTTCTTTCATTTATCTTTTTTAGTTACACTTGAGAATGAACATCAGAAAAGACAAGCCAGGAAGAGGAGGAAATGAACCTAAGGTTAACAGGAGTGATTTATTTGAAGAATAGAAAAGTGGTGATTGACACAAAGGAAGATATATTGCTTTGCTTTATCTTGTAATAGATCAGCACAAAGGAAGATTTCTGAAAGGGGAACAACCTACACTGTCACAGATTTCTGCTTAAACCATGGCAATGTCTTAGGTTTATCTACTGCAATTGCAAATAAATTAGAATCATTAAGGCTTCAATTTTGAAAACAAAGCAAAAAAGGGTTATGTGATACCCTCTTGCAAATACTCCAAACAAACAGAAAAACCAGGAATGTGCAGAAGTAAATATAAATAAAACATACAAAGAATTTACTTACATTAAAAAACTCCACTTTTGTAAATGGACTGTAAAAATAACTTCTAAAATTAAACTTTCTATTTTAAAGGACAAAGTACTTCAGTTCCATGTATGCTTAATAACAACCATGAAGTATGGATCAATAAAATATAGTAACTGTCCATCAAAAGTATGAAGATAAACATAAAAGCTGTGCAGTCAAGCATGGAAAGATCTATCCTTTGTTCTTGAATGTCACAGAGAAAAATAAGTACCTCAGTATAGGAGAACGAATGGTTGAGTTTACGTAAGAGACTGATAAAACCAAAATGGAATTGTCTTATTCATACTTACTAGGAAAAGATACAAAGATTAATTTAGAATTAGCCACACACTAACATATCACATATTAGAAGATGGTGAATAAACAAAGATTAATATAGAGAAGAAAAAAGAAGGCTGGCTTCAAAACATGGCCACACTGATTTTTTTTTATAAAATACCCCTGCAGTACCACTTCAAACAGTTCAATTTCAAATGGATCATGGGAGGGATTAATAAATAAAAGCTTGGGTTTGGCTCTATGTTACTTAAAAGTTCACTAAAGGGAAAAAAAAACACAAAAAAAAACCCCAACCACACCAAATTTTGTCAAATAATCTGATTAATATCAAGGACCACTTCTCTGCTGAGGTGTACTAGGGTAGAGATGGGGAGCATAAACCAAGTTTACACTAAACTGAGCTGTTACTAAAATGCTGCACATTCCCAAAACCTGAGGATTTAATACAAAGTCCCACTCAACCAACTTTCTAGTCCTGAACAAAGTGAACATAAGGTTATAACCATAACTTCAGTTCAGGGAATTTTCTCTTTTTAGCAGTAAGGGGCATTACATTCAGCCCTCAATGCTGCAAAACAGAGCTGATGGACCCTCTCAGCTTTCTGATGTCTGCTGGCCACCTGTAATCAGAATTGGGTCAATGGCAGAGGAGAGCTGGGCTCTCCTGCTCTGTAATATTTGAAGTTCTTTTTCCTGATAGATTAAAGTCTGGGGGAAAAAAACCCAAAACTGTGATGATAAAAATATGACAGAGCTCTGCAGCATTAATTGCATTTCATCGTGGCTTTTCAACCCTTCAGAGGTGGGTATATTTTCAGATGTTGAGGAGGCAGCCACATTTCCTGCTGAAATACTAACTGCCATATTTTATCATCATTTTAGGTAGGCATAAAAGAACAGCAAGGAACTCAAGGAAGAGAACAACGAAAATCTCAAAAATATAAAACAAATGTTGCATCTTTTCATAAAGTACATTTACCTAATAGAGCGACTCTTGTTCCTCTACTGGGAATCTGAAGAGCCAGTTAAGTGTGAGCCATGAATCATAAATCATAAATCAACTACCTCTGACCCAGACATCTACATTTCTGTGAGAGGTTATAGAGCAAAAGATAAATTCTACTATCCCTTGGGATAATCAAAAGGTAGAGACGTAACATGTTTAGAAAGATACACCAGAAAAACAGCATGCATTCTACTTCTTTTAATACACAATACCTCTGTCGTTTTTCTACTCTGTCCTTTCTGGAGATACACAGGATGACATTCTTGTTTTGGTATTTTTGTTACTCTTTATATGAAATCAAACAGATCAGTTAAATGATACCTTCTAAGATAGAACCATGAAGAAAATTTAAAAAAAACCCAACCAAACAACCTCACACCCCACTTAAACACCTTTACTTCACTGAGAATTGTTTGCAGTGGAAAAGTAGCCTAATATTCTGTATATACGATCTCAAATTCTTTTCCCTCAGCCCCAAATGGCCTACCAGACAAGCACGTCATATCTTCTAAAAAATCTGCCTTTAGAAATCAGCACAATTTTAACTGAAAAAGGAAAAAATGAAAATATTTTAAAAATACAGTAAGGGCTTCCATGGTAATTCTGTTGGTGAAAACACTGAAATTTCACCTGTGCATTTTGATTTTTGTATTGTGCCTTCTCTATGTTTACTTTTCATGAATAATCTTGCTCTTTTAATGAATATTCATGACATGTGTGGGACTGCAGTCGTAATGAAGCCAACAGGCATTTGCCATTTACGTTTAGAAGGCAGTATCAGTGAAAACCACAGCTACATTCAGCCTAGCAATTTGTTTTTAACAATGAGCAGATGAGGAAGGTAAGTACCCTTAGGTAAGAGTATAAGACAGGGATACATTAGTGACTGAATTCTTCTTATATGACCTTTCTACACTTTGGTAGCCATTTAGCCTGTGGACAAGAACAACAGTCCAATAAATTTTAAATTAACATTAGAAATTATTTGCAAAAGTTTTTTAGAATTACTTTACCTCAGGATTCCCCTTCTCCCCCCCACAAAGTGGTGGATAAATGCAGTGGAAAGGATGTGTTTACAATATTTTTGTAAGCATTCATATTATAAATCTGGTACTAGCAGTCTTGCATCCCCAGAGAGAGACCTTCCATTTCAGCAAACTAGACAACCAACTACAGGCAACTTCAACAAATTTCTCACAGGCAAAGAGTGAGAGCTAGAGTAATATTTGCACGTTTTAAACTTTCAAATAGCTGAGATGTCCCGTTTTTTGGTTTATGCTCTTAACTGGCTAGTAAACAACTTCTTACACAATGGATAGCATTTTCAACTCTTAGGCTGCAGTGCTATGGTGAGATATAAAGTATTCAGGAGAATGCAAATAACTGAAATTTCCCAGTTATATTTCTTATAATATATATTTATTTTAATGCAAAATAGTGTGAAAGAGAGAAAGATTTAATACAAAGTCTTGTCCGGGTCTTATTTTATCCCATGCTTTGTAGCTTTACCAAATTCCATTCCCTTACATTTTTAAAAAAGAAAAATTTCTTTGTTTGCTGTGCTGTCTATGCACCAATAAAAATCATGAACCTAAATAATATATGAATAACAACTACCAGTATCTAAATATAAATCAAGTATGTATTCCAGCCCTTTTCTAAATTGCTCATTTTACTCTGTCCTAAACAAATTTAAAAGTTGATTTCTTTTCTCTTCAGTCTTGGAGAGGCTTGGGCTGTTTGATCACCGTAATTTAGGAGAGATNGTAATTTAGGAGAGATTGAAAGAGACAACCTAATGAGGAATTCTGCAATGGCTGCTTGCCAAGAAATCAATCAAGTGGCCTCTTTCAAAGTCTATCACTAACCTCATTAAACTAGTGAGAAATGAAGCGGTGAGTTTCTCAACTTCATTCCCTACAGGCTTCTGACATCCAGAAGGGCTGACAGTGAGGAATACTCACTGCATCCCCCAGATGTGCAGACTGGGCACTGGCTCAGGGCAGAGATATTATGGATCTAATAAGGTCACAGAGACGAAAATGGCTGCAGGGGTGATGCCCCTTTAAAGACTTACTTTATTTGCATGTAGTTTGGTATGTAAAAATCGAATGAACTTAAGACAATGTCAGCTTCACCTTTCGGGCTTCCAGTCTTTATGTGGCTGCCACTTACTTCCATGGTGATTCATCCTAATGAGCAGCAAACAGCTGGTAGTAGGTGCCCTGACTCAGTACAACAAGAGGCAAACAGACTGGCAGGAGCCTTTGTTTAAAGCACAGGTGCTCTGAGATAAGAAAGCCCAAAGGAGGTGATAAGAAATTAGGTGATGTGTGTGGTGCATTGCAGCTGTATTCTGTTCACCTGGCTGCTGCAAGCAGGTGTATGTAAAGCTCGCTACTGCCTCTCCCATATTCAATACCAATCTCTGATCACCTCCTGTTCTGTCCCACTGGATCACATGGATATGACTTCTCTTTAAAATGTCACATATAGTGTCACACTTCAAGAGGAATAATAGAAGTTATTTTCTAATAACAGCATTAAACTTGCAAACTACAGAAGAAATTGTCGAGCAATTGATATGAACAAGTACAATACCAAAGACCAACTTTCCTAAACCTTATAGCACCAAATGCCTGCTATAGTTACAGCAGCTCTCCAAACTAAAAGACTTTTCAATACATATGTTATAAAATATTTGTCTACTCACCAGCTCTTAACCTTCTGGAAAAGTTCCCTAACTTCCAGAGTCTTCATAAATTCAGAGTTAGTGAGATTTGATTAAAGACTTTCTAGCATGAAAAAGGTTTTCTTTTTTTGTGATTATGATGTTCATTTAATATAGCATCCACTCAGATGCTGAGGTCCAGCACAGGACCTCAGGTCTGCTTAAAATATACTTAATCCCACAGGGCTCTCCTTGCATAAATCATCTTGTTCTCCACATCTTACAGCACTAAATAATGACTGAACAATGTTATCAAGAGTTAGAATTACACATCAATTCACTTAATGGAAGCATCTGAACAGCAGTCAGAGAAATATCACCATATTACCAACCCATGGCATATACAAAATATCATGAATCATATTGAAGATTCAAAGGTTTCAAGTATACACTCCTGGAGCAACAAATTCTTGACAGGCTTCCAAATGTTTTTAATATAAATAGTCAAGATAATAAGAACCTGCACACTCAACTATGCTGTTATCCTGAGAAGAATATGCCAAATTCAGTA
>WEIV01024742.1:128754-144469 GCA_013390005.1 Calyptomena viridis
ATACTTAATCCCACAGGGCTCTCCTTGCATAAATCATCTTGTTCTCCACATCTTACAGCACTAAATAATGACTGAACAATGTTATCAAGAGTTAGAATTACACATCAATTCACTTAATGGAAGCATCTGAACAGCAGTCAGAGAAATATCACCATATTACCAACCTATGGCATATACAAAATATCATGAATCATATTGAAGATTCAAAGGTTTCAAGTATACGCTCCTGGAGCAACAAATTCTTGACAGGCTTCCAAATGTTTTTAATATAAATAGTCAAGATAATAAGAACCTGCACACTCAACTATGCTGTTATCCTGAGAAGAATATGCCAAATTCAGTATGTTTCAGAGAAACATTCTTAAAGGTAGTAAAACAGTTTGATCTTTCAATAGGAATATTTCCTACTTAGGAGAAATATTGTTTTTAATTAGACCGGAATAGGCATTTCTTTAAGATATATTTAGAAAAACCACATCTTACCATAAAGAAACAGTATATGAAATTCGTCAGTGTTAATCACTCACAATGAAATGACACAAATTAAAGGAAAGAATAGGCTGACAGATTCATATTTTGCTGTTTAATTGGTTTAACTAAACCCAGGCATCAGTTCTGATTTGTCCAGTTATAATAAAATATTTCACAAGTGAAGAATGTAGGTGTAAGTCAGTCTCCAAACTCCTCCCCATACTGATAGACGAGAGACACACTTTGGAGAAGGTGAGAATTTCATTTCCTCAGCACAGGCACTCCAGGAAACCTCCACAAGAAAAACTACAATTTAAGGCTTAGTCTTAAACATTAAAAATATGTGGGGATGTGCATGTTATAGTCTCCTTCTTATCAGTTATTCGGTAATAATCAGCATACTTTGTTTTCTAGTTCAAAGTCAATCTCACGGGACAACTCCGTTTGCACTATTTTTAATTAGCTTAGCAGTATGACTTCAAAAATCTATTTCTCTTTCAAATAAAGATGCAATAACCCAGAAGTAACAACACAAAAATGTTCTATACATAACTGCAGTTGCAGGAATTTGGATTCAGACATCTTTACAACAGCTGAGGTAGAGAGTCATAGGCTGTGTTTTACCTCCCAATGAAAAAAACCAGAACTCTCATAGATTTCACAGTACTATGAATAAAACTACAGTGAAAATTGCTAAACAATACTATCCAGAATAGTGTGGATTCCTCTGTCCTTTACTGGCATTGCTGTTGCTATAATATTTTGTATTATTATTTTATTTGGAGCAGTCTTCCAAACTTCAGTCGCAGGAAGTTATACAAGTGCACACTGCATGAGAAGAGAATACTTGAAAAAGCTGAGGCAAGGTTCAAGAAAAGCAATTGCAGAAATACTTACATTAAAACTGTAAGCCCAGCTCCCAAATTATCCTAAAATCTCTACTGAAGTTTCACTTAACACCGAAGGTACTCATACTAGAAAGAAACATCGGTTTTTCATTGTACAGGTCTCCAAAGATTTGAATACCTAAATGTAACTCAGTTTCAGTAGCATTGCTCAGCAGCTTTTCACGTATATGCCTTGCTTGAATTAATTTTCATAAGCTGTTCCTAGTTTGAATTCATTTTCATAATGCTGTTCCAAGGGATATGAAAGGTAAGACATGCTTAGAAGCATTTCTAAAAATGTTAATTTCCCGGATCTGGCCTTTAATTTTTTGTTGTATCACTACTAGGTATGTACCACTATTTGGGGAACAATTTCAACAGCATGAAAGATTCCTCACTCTCTCACTTGCTCCTTCTTCTCTATCCCATCATGATGGCAAAGGTATCCTCAAGAACCATATGTCAAGAAGATGAACATCTTTGGTCAAAAATGAAACTGGACTTCTCAAATCACAGTTAATTACCACATTATNATTTTCTCTGGAAACCAGAATAGAGGTGTAAGAGGAGAGGAGATGGAGTGAGCAGGTGAGAATCTTCTGTTACAGATTGCATTAGCACTTGGAATGCCATGCAAATTCAGGGCCTCAGATGCCATGAAGCACTGGGAAGTTTCCCAGTCTAAGCAGTGTCTTCCAACAGCTCTCAGATAAAAGGCTATTGGTGATCTGGTTCCCCACTGTAAGGCATTAGCTCACCTATGGTCTCTTCAAGTAGCTGATGTGCCTCTCACTACACCTTAAAGTGAATTTTTACAAAACCACACATGCCAGTGACTGTCTTTTTTAGGCATAAATCTCAACAGAAACAAAAAAGGCTGAGAGACATCACAAAATAACACAAAAGTGGTGTGATTATACCTGAGAGCACATCAAGCAGTGATCTTTCCTGCTGAACTACTGCCATTGCAAAGGTGAGCGTTAAAGCAGAGTAAATCTGTAACACAGGGCAGACCTTCCACTGATCTTAGCTGGAAGTGCAGGAATGGCCAGAAGGGAAGATAGAGCCTTTGCTGAAAAAAAAGTATGTAGTAATAATTAAAATAGTAGTGCATAAAAGTAGTTAGTAAGTCACAGGAAAACTCAACTAACTTTGTGATAGATTTTCCAATGAAAGTGTCCTGTCCAATCTAAATATTACATTTCTACTCCAGCTGTACTTGTACTCTTTCAAAATAGTTAATTTGTCTTTGTCCTAAATGCTTATGGATACAGAGGCTATTTCTTCAGATTTCAGATCACTTCCTGTCCAACACAAGCTTTATTTCCTAAAATAAGCACAACTAGAGAAACAGGTGGTTTAGGAAACAAATCAGAACCAGTGCAATTACAGCAAGACTTGACTTGTCTTCAGAATGTAGCCTGGCTGTCTACAAATCAGATTCTAATTTAAAGCCTAGTGGGAAACTGAGAATTAGAATGCTTATCACTAACATGGTGCTCCTGAATGTTATTTTATTTGGATTTGGGCATGCAGCATTAGAATATAACTGGGTGAAAGAATATAAATATATTAGCATCATGTCTACCTTTGTTTTACTTTTTGCAGATTCTTGCACATCCTTAACTTCAGCATTATCCAAATACACTGAAATCAAAGGGACTTTTACTGTGATTAAGGTTAGGCAGATGCTAACATGATTTACAAAACTGGAGCCCTGAAAAGCAAATGGTTTCAAATCAAAAGGGGTAAACTCAGTCATCTCCAATTTCTCTCTCCTGATTTCTTTAAATATTCTTGACTTTCACAATCTCCTTCTGTAGCATCACCCATGCTGCAATCCAGCGCTAGAGCCTTTTATGTTATTTTCTTTTTGCAAACCTACTCATTAAAATAAGGCCTGAACTTATTACATGTAGGGAATCACAGTTGAATGTGTTTAACTTCTGTAACGGTGAAAACAGCTGTTTTACCTGGATAACAGTGTGTATGTCCAAGCAGTCACATTTGTTTTTTACAAAGAATATACAACCCTGTGCAAGACAACTATTCATCAACTTTATGAATGATTGCAAAAAGAAGCAGAATACCTTTGTGGCCTCTTAGTGCCCTACTCCCATAACATGCCTCATCACAAACCTGTAGCTACTCCTGTTACCAGCTTCAGTGATCAAGCTGGGCAAGCAGCCTGTTCTGAACATGCCATCCTTTGCCTGTACAAGTCCTCAGTCCCACCAGGAGCCAGTGACCCCTCATCACCAATGGCAAGCATAGGCAAGCCATTTCTAGATAAACTTTTTTCCAACTTGATAACCCTGATACCTGAACCTTAACAAAACCCCAGCTCTAATCATTTATCCACAAGTTTACTGATATTTTTACACCTCAGCATAAAAGGCTATTTTCAAGTGACACAAGTGACACTATTTGAGGTCTTAGATTAGTGTAATAGCCCCTTTCTGAATTCACACCTTGTTCAAGCTCATTTGTATCTCCAGTTCAATGTTCATATATTAAATCTACTCCAGATACTCTTTCTAGTAATAAAAATTAGCCTCTACCAGCACTTTTGGAACTGCACCTCACTCTCTCATAGCCTGTCTTCTTCCCTTTACTGTATTCTACCCAGTCACTGAAGTCACAGATGTAAATGCTGGCATCACCTGCCAGCATCAGTCCTTAACTTAGGCTGGCAGTACCTTTTGAATCTATGGCTCACTCTGAATTATATCCCTATCCCATGCACTGCCCTGCACTGCTTTCCACCAGGACTTCCTTACCTCATTTCATCTGTCAGCACCTTGCATGAATGAAAACATGTATCTGAGCATTTTAACCTTTGCTGATGCAGCCTCAGCCCTTTCCCCCAGAATTAGCCCTTTTTGACCCACAACCTAAAAGCACTGTAGAAAATTCATAAACTTATCTAAATTATTTTCTAACTTAAAAGAACTGTGTTTTATTATGGGGGATAGGGGAAATTAAACTATTCTACTTTCATTTGAGAGACAGCACGCTACAGAACACTGACATATTACTCTGCCACTTCCTAACAGGAACAGCATTTCAACCTTCTCTGTTCTGCTGCTTTTCTTGAAATCAAATAAAATTATTTCAGTAAGAGAGGGAGCATATGCTGTCACAGTACATCTGAAAATAGTGTGCATGTTGGCCAGCACTGTCATAGCTGAAATGCAGTAGAGGTGTTTTGCTGCAAAAACTCATTTGAAGGCGTTTTGCAAAGGAACAAGTCTGAAAGCCTTTCCTTGACTTCCTGAAAGATACTTACAATTGCATCAGCAGGCATACTGCTCCTAAATTTTGCAGTCACAGGTTGGCCTGACTTTTGGAACTATCCAATACCTTATTCTAGCTCTGAGTCCGAGTGCCTATGCTCATTCATTGTACTCAGTCCTGAAAATGCACAGGATGAATTTTCTTTCTATTCATTCCCCTTCCTCTCTTCCAGTATCCTTATGGTATAGATGTGTAGATCGATATGTATTGTCACTACCTTCTCAGTTTGGGGGTGGCCCCTCTTGTTCCCACACCAAACTCTAATTCCCTATACATTTGAAGAAGAGGGACAGGCTGAAACCCTAGTAAGCAAAACATAATTAATAACGGTTTTATTATGGTTCAAGTCTAATAGAAAAAATATCCTAGATTTGGACTTACTTTATAGAATAGGCAAGAATCTTACAAATCTACATGACCACAAGGACACTGGTGAAGTTTTGCTACTATGCCATCTTAGAATCTGCCAATCTGGATGGCTAAAAAAATGCATATATTTTCTGACATGCCGAGTATATGTTTTCATCCATAATATAATTTAATTATCAGAACTGGTATGATAACACCTAGACAGCTGCAGAATAAACAAAGCATAATATGAAACCTGAATTAAAGTAAATCTCTCTTGTGGAGTAATACATGCCTTTTCTTCTTAATAAGATGAGGGGGAAGAAAGATTGACACGATAGTATTTTAAAATCAGAAACACTGACACTGCATTATGAATTATTCTCTCGCTCTCTTTGTACTTTATATTCATGTAGTCTTAAGCATTTGTGATTTCTCATCTCCAGGCATCCTTAAGTATGCTTGAGAACTGGAATAAATGCAAACTCAGAAGCCTTCTTGAACCTTAAGACGAAGGCCACTATGAATTCACTAGGAAATTCCATTAAATTCCTCATGCACATTCTCTATTGTCATTTCAGCACATTTATGATAAGAATATGGAACTGCCTGCTTCAAATGACTCTCCTACCTGCTATCTAGTGGCTTGCCTGTCTCTGTTCATAATGCTTCAGATTTCAGAGGGTAATACAGTCTGAAATGAAACAATGTCAGGTTTAAAAAAAATTATTCTCAGACATTAATTTTAAATATAAAGTAGAACTATCTGAGTTTGGCTTAAAAATTATTAATAGGATTGGATTTAATGTGCTAATTTAACACATTACAGTGATTTTATATGCTGTGAATCTTCTTTCCAGAACACCTTGTTTTTATTTCATGATAAAAACGTTCCCTCTTTCATTTATCTGGATGTGAACACTATATGAAGATAAATTACGTGCCACAAGTTTCCACATTACTATCAATCCCTCACTTAGAAAGTTCTCTTAGAACTAAATTAACAGAAAGAGCATAACATGTTAATAAAATAAGGCAGAATCTTAGTTTTATGGGATTATGCTTGAGCAGTCTAATGAATCAGAGGATCCCAACTATTTTGGCATGCATTTCATACTCAACAAGATAACCAAACAATCATTTTCACTTACTTGATTTAGGGTCACAAAAACCTAATAAAAATCAACCTGGTTTAAAGTGAGTTAATCGGTTCATTTTAAAGGTAATTATGAACCAAGGAATATAGATAAGCATCCAGTGGGATCTTCTAAATATCTCACTGTCCATATTTTCTATCTGTCAATATTTTGTCTCCATGTGGGACAGAAAAGGAGGGAAAAAGAGCAGTAGGCCAGTTATATGTAAAAAATGTCATCCTATCTCAGCATAATTAAATTAGCTAAAACAAAAGAATACAACTTGAAATGCAGCAATATATGTGGCATTAAAATAGAAAAGTAAATTAATCTCTGCAATGAACTATACACAATCTAGTTTACTGATACCACATCACATCATACACAATGTGGTCCAAGAAGCCAGCACAGGTATTAGTCCTTTGACCTTATTCTGTAACAAGAATTTTTTCAGGGCAAAGTAAACATAAATCTTGAA
Organism: Calyptomena viridis; assembly: GCA_013390005.1. Lineage (NCBI taxonomy): Eukaryota > Metazoa > Chordata > Aves > Passeriformes > Eurylaimidae > Calyptomena > Calyptomena viridis. The sequence continues at coordinate 135,372 of WEIV01024742.1, forward strand.
GACACAGAAATATAACAGCTGAAGGTTATGCAGGTAACAAACTATACATTCAAGAATTATAGTTTAAAATCTAAAACAACTCAGTCAACCTGCTTAGACTATGCTCCATCGTGTGCATAAACCCAGAACATCTAGCAGATATCTTTGAGTTAAAAATGCTGTCTCTAACCATTTGACACTGATGTTTCATAAGGTTTCTTGGCTGCCAACAATCACATCCATCTGTTATGCTGGCAGCATGCTCAATCACAAGGTGTGTTGGATCTCTTCATTTTAAGCACCATTGCCAGAGAAATACAAAGACCTTTGAACTGAGTGCAAATGCATTCAGAAAATACCAGCAAAATAAAGAATGGAGGAAAGAATTTAATAAATCTAACAATGGTCGTATCTTTGCTTGAAGAAGTGTGCAAATGTTGAAAAGAGTCATTACTATCCAGCAATCATTCTACATGATACTTCCCAGGAGACACATACTGGAAATAATAGCATTATCTTCTATTTCTTTCACAGAGCTTGACCTCTTTCTGACTTCTCTCTCATACTTGTGCATATACAACTATATGTACATATAATATCAACACACATGCACACACTAAACATGCATATGGATAGCATACATAAATATTATACACACACATATAATAAGATGTGCATAAAATATATATATATACACACATCATTTTTACTCACGAGCTCTCTGTGGTTCATTGGAACTACAAGGAGCAAAATTTACTGTGCTACAAAGGCTTCTTTTTTTTTATCATGGGGGAGGAAGGTAGTCACTCAATGCTTCTGCAGAGCAAAGCACATTGTCCTGCACAACAAGGGGAAAAAAACACACCAAACAGTGTGGCTAATCCATTAAAACAAGTTCTGTACATACTAGAAAACCACTGCAGCTCCAACCTCGCTTCCTTTTTGAGGAAGAATTAGGAAAGGGTATTCACTTGGGCAACAGTTTTTCCAGCCATCATTTTCATGCTAGCCACCAATATATTGTTTCAGAAGTATTTAAGCAGGGAAATCTCACTGGAATTTCTGCAACTATCAAGAGATCCTTAAAATTGGGTATCAGCACACCAAATAATTTTCAGATGAATGAATTTCCCTTTATTACACTAAAAAATTCAGACTTGTTACCCCTCAAGGCTTCAGTAAAACAGTCTATGAGAGAAAATTTTGAAAAAAATTCCTAAATTTTAGTTTCCTTTTTATTTCTTCCTCTGTACAGTCTGCTCCCCCCCGCCTCACCCCAAAGACTAAATTCATAGGAACAAAGCTCAGTATTTTAACGTTCACTTCTAGATACTTGGGTTTTCATTTTCTAGAAACGTGGTGACTGTGCGTGTGAGGAGAGCAGAGCAGCACTGTTTAGAACCCCTGCACTCAGTTCAGCTGTTGCCAAGGGCTGGGCCCTGGGGGAAGAATCCTGTTCTGTCTGCAGCATTTCCCTCTCAGCTGTTTGGCCACAGGCTGCACCGAGGAGCATCCTCACTGTCAGCCATGTTACAGAGTGCAGTGAGATCTGATGTAATTTCAGCAAGAATGGGCTTTATGCCTTTGCTAAACGTGACCAGAATAGACAAAGACAGGCATGTCCCTACACAGCCAATGCCTAAAGTGCCACTCCACAGTATGTAACTGCAAATAGAGCACCAATGGGAGGTTCAGATACAAGCTTGACAAGGAGTAGGAGATTTCGTAGCAATCAAAAGTGCTTCATAGTATCAGCTACAGATATTGTTTGATGAAACAACTACAATATATAGCATTAGCTGTTACAAAGTGACAGTGAGAATGCTGATCAAAACACAAAAAGTAAAGGGCTGCACTAGAATGGAATACTTTAGCTAAAGTAGTGAAACAGTAAAAAATATTCAATTTTTAATACTATTTTTGGAAGAGTAATTCTTGTGGTTTTCAATCAATTGCTGCTACTTTGTAACTTCTACTTACTGAGCACAGAATCTTCACACAAGAAGCTCAGTGTATGTTTGCTGAGCCTCAGTTTGCTCACCACAGGAAAGTTCCTCATCTATGGTTCTGCTGGTTTGTTGGTTGCTGTCTTTGTGAACTTCAAATTATGTAGCTCTCTTCTTAGTCTGAAAGAAGATGAAAAATTCACCTTTTGTAAATACATTCATGAATTCTAAACACAAAATTATATATACGGTCTGCAACTACTTTAAGAAACAATACAGCACCTCAAAATTAAATTCAGAGCATGACTCCACCCCTTTGACTACTGAAGCAGTGCTTTCCAGCAACCAGATTGTTTTACAAATATTGTACATTAATGCCAGTGTGAAATGATGTGAGTGTATGGCTGTGCAGGACAACTCTGTAACTTGGAAAACATAACTATGCTCTTCTGCAGTGTGCTAGTGAATGATGAAGATTGATAGTAACTGGTAGCGACACCCAATTTCCTCAGATTTTAGACCTTTCACCTGTCACATGCAGGAACACCAAGTTTGTTCTGTGCCGCGGTGTCCTCGGTGGCGGCCACCCCACACTCCATCTTCAGCCCCAGCTAGCTCTGGCCGCCTGGCTGAGGGGCACCGGGTGGGAGTGGGGCACCTGACGGCACAAGGCCTCTCCCCAGGAGAAACCAGCCAAGAGGTGACTAAGGACTGCCTGAGGCTCTAACTGACCCAGGAGCCCTTGGTGGTGAAGCGGCTGTCGGTCGGTAAAGAATCGAGGGCGACTCTCGCCGGTTAGGAAAGAACAGTTTATTGGCACTGGAGACACAACGTGTCTAACCAGGCTTCTAACCCCAAAGGGGAGCTAACCAGAAAGAGCCCCGACTGGCTCAGGACATGGGGTTTTATAGGGGGCTGCACTGGGGGGAGGAGAGTGGGAAAGGGCCAATGAGGGTGTAGGGTAGGAGGGACTAGGGGAGGATTGACATTAACTGCGACCAGAGGCCTAGCAGGCAAGGCAATGGCTCACCGAGTAAACATTGACAGGGATTGACAGGGAAGGTTCTGGAAGAAGGGGAGGAGTAGGATACACACATGGTACGGGGTAGGAGGAGTTGGGGTAAAGGATACAATTCAGGGGAGGGTACAGAATTCAGGGGAAACCAACTGAATGGGGAGAAAAAGGGATGACAGAAGAGTCCATTCTACAACATAACTGGGGAATAACAGAACTGTACAGAGCAAAAGTAAGCAAGGATAACTTGAGACCACACACCACCACAGTTCTGTGTTTTGTCTTCTTAAAATTGTTTTTTCTTCCTGAAATAGGAAAGATTAGTCTTCCACAAACATCTATATAAACTTGATAACTGAAGTTGAATTAACTTATGAGATATTTATAATAATGAAGAATGTTAAATATTGAACAATTCCATAAAACAATGTAATAATTTGTAAACTGATTTTTTTAAATTGTTTTCATTATTTTAAGCTGCTTGCACTTATGGGAGATGAGACTCTACCTGAATCACAGATTGGCAGCCATATCCAAAGAATCTGATGTGGAAAAACTGACAGACCTGTTCAACTACCAGTTTCAAGAGGATAATGCTTATGGCTTCAAATCTTACAATAGTCAACATTACAGTACAGGTTAAAAATATCATAACAAGCACTAGTAGATTTTCAAGACTTTCATCACAGAAATGAGAAAGAAAGCAGTCTTGTAAGTCAGTCAGGGCATTACATTCCACAATTAATTTTAATTGCCTGTGTGAAATTCTAGCCTAAATTAGCTGAACAGAATAAAATACCTTTATGACCTCCCCTGGAGTCTTCTGCCAATGACACAATATTTTGTATTTTAACAGTTATGCAGTCAGCATTTACCATATAGAACAGACTTAGAAATACACTGAGACAAAAGATTAAATAACTTAAGGGTCTAGTCCTCTTCTGCATTATATCTGCTTAGCTCCACTAACAATCCATCAACTGATAGTGATTGATCAGGCTCGAGATGCTTTAAAGTGTTCAGATGAACAGACAACACAAGAGTCAGAGTACAACATAGTGTACATTGGACAAAGAAAACTAACAAAGCCTGGGATTTTTATAAGGCTTTCAGGAATTTCTCATTAAGACAATTATAATAACATACATCCAGTGCTTCTGAAGAGTCCAGATTTGTGCAACACCTGTGAAAACTCCAAGCCTCTGTACTCTTTTCAACTCAAGCACATGGACGATGTTTCATGCTGCCCATCAATCTAGCAAGCTAGTACAAGGTATGCCTAAGCAAGGACAGGCCAGAGCAAAAATGGTAACTTGTTTGTTATTCCATGAACATGCATTGAGAAGCAAAAATCTCTCTTCCAGTTTTTCCTTCCAATAGATCTTTCAAAAGTTACCTGGAGCATTATCATACACATGAAGTCACATCCATCTCCAGTGATACTTTGTGGAGCTCTTGATAGAGTTTGGTTCTGAGAGAACAGCATCATTTTACATCAAAATAATTCAAAATTTGTCCTAGTGCTTTTCATATTATTCCTGCTATACCTCAGGCAAATTACACTCTTTTCAAAAGTAACTCATAGAATAATTTTTTCAGAAAGCCATCAATAAAATCTCCCCTCATGTCCTTCCATCTTTCTCTGCTTTCCTAAGAAATGAAGCCACCAACTTCCCTGGAACCCTTGATAGGTGACTTAAGTAAATTTTTCTGGACATATTCCTTCTCTCTTAAGCATATAAATTGCAAAGCTTTTGTTCTGTAGACCCTTTCATTGAGGTAGGTTCAACCATTCAGTAACCCTGGAAACACACCTACTGACTTCAGTCCTGCAATGAAAGCAAACCAGCCCAGCTGAAAACCTAAAAATATATGTCAAAAGTCACACTGAAAGTTCAGAAAGAGCAAAAAATTTCACCAAGGCTGAGCAGCATTTTCTCTAAATGAATAATAAAAACTGCATTATTGCTGCACAACAAATACAGAGGCAATAATGCCTCTTCAAGCTTTAGGAGACTACATATATTTTTCTCACTCAATTTACTACTTATATTTGGATTTCTTAAACATTCTACATTCACATCAAATTATAAATCCATGAATTATTTTAAAATAAGGCATAGATACAAGTATAATAATTTCCTCAGCAGTATGTCAAATTATATAATTCATCTATTTCTAATCATAAGCAGTGCTAAAGACTTGTAATGACAAGTAGTATTTTATCGGTGGTTAAGGTTAATGTACATTTCTGTTCTGGAGCAGGGATATATTTAAATTTTTTTCTACTCCTTAGCATAAAATGGCAATGATCTTAATTTAACTTAGAAGTAAAATTAGACTTAATTCAACTTCAAGAAAAGCAAGCTGGGGACTTATGTAAGCCCTGGGATGAAACTTCACTGCAAATGAAACATTTGAAATGAAAATCAGCCCGTTACACTTGCCTTTTTACTGGGCCTAGAAGCAATACAGTTGCAGCTCATCCACTCAATCACTTCTGATTTCCAGAGCTTTTTTTCCAGAGGGATGTTTAAATGAGGTACCTAAATGTATTTTATGCCAAACAGTCCAAGTATTAACAGAACTGACTTTGGGTTTTATACCTAAGAATAATTACAGAAATCATTTCATCTGTCATGTGAAGAACCCAGAATAAAATAAGATGCCACAAAGCATTATGTCATGTCACCATACACATGCACACACACATTTTATACAAGGAATATTGCAGTTGTTCACTTTCCCTCATTTCCTTGGGGGTATACACCATCATTAGATTTGCCATTAGGGCCTTTTCCATGGAGAAAGATTTTTCCTGTATCACAGATTAAATCATGCTAATTTCAAACTAGAGGCTGTCACATCAAACTGACTTTTAGAAGCTGAAGAGAGTAAAGAGAGGTATGGTCGATGGTGTGAGAGGAAGTATCAATGTAAGATCCATTTTCAAAACTGTCCTTGCGTTTTCTGTGTTTCAGCAGCTCTTGAGATTTGCATTGCTCCATTTACCTCATGGAACATTTCAGTTCTACTAATTCCCACTCTTACACCCACTGTCAGAGCATCACCAAGAGCACCAAATTTCTGTGTTGTAAGCAGGAATTTTTTGAATTTGTGCAGCTTAGTCTCACTGCTCCCTAGAATTAATCCAAAAGGATGAATATCAAACACCTGTTATATCTTTGTGTCTGACAGACAGTAATTTCTCCAAAGAGGACCAAGAACTGTTTCAGTAAAAAGCATAACTAATCCAAACAACAATCAAATCTCTCTGACAACAGGAAGAATCATCTTAAGAGCCCCACTTCACTTACGGGAAAATGAAAACACTGTCAGATACCAAAAGACTGTCTAAACAAAGATTGGGACCTTCATTCGAGGAAAGACAAACTTTGGTTTAGGAAGTGTCAGATTCTGAGGTATGAAGCAGCCAGGGATGCTGTCATTGCTGGGAAGATGCAGAGTGAGCTACTCCTGCTTGTCATGGATAGGGTACTTTTGTGAGAGTAACATTTTTTCCATATACTCCCATCCCTCAGGATAAGCTGTTACTACAGCAGGCCATATCAAAGCTTTCACAGCTGAAAATATTAGAAAAGTGTCACAAACAAACCATTCATGATGGATGAGCTGTCCCTCTATGGCAAACAACCAGAAATAATATATCCTTCTGTCAAAGGAGCTGAGTTCCCAGACATAACAGCACTTATTGCTAAAATGCTGAAGACATGAGTTATTTAATGACTAAGTCACCAGATTATATCATAAATTACACAGGGAAAAGCTTTGCTTTTTCAAAAAGTCTCCTCAGTTTAGTCCAACTGGCAGAAATACTGCTGTTTCTTTTTAACTCGACCAAAATACATTTTAATTTTGTTGCAAAATTTTGATTTCAAACTGGGCTATTGCTTCATAGAATCAATTTAAAGAAAGCACAGGTTTGTAGGAGTGGATTAATAGACATTGAGGATTCCTGGTATCTTGGAGACAACCACTAATGCTTGCTATGCAATAGCAACCAAAAGAGACACACCACCTAGTAGTAGTCTGTAGAGGGGAACTAAAGAGACAATGAAAAGCTTAAAAATTGATTTTTCCAAAAACTGGAGGCAACTATATTTTAGTTTAGTTACAGTTTACTCCATATGGTCAAAATTTGTAGAGTTGACAAAACACATCTCTTCCTCACAATTCTTCAGCAATTCGAGACATATTACTCCATATTCTTTTAAATTTTTTTTTATTATTCCTCAAAAAATTCAGATTTTAACTAAGGAAAGAACATTTAAAGTTCCTAGTTCAGCTACTATGTGCTGTTTTCAAAAAGCTACTTGCATATGCTAAGTGGAATACCAAAAATAACCAGTACAATGCAAAGTTTGTTTCAAAATTTCTGAGAAATTACTTTCTGGCAGTCTTGAGGAGAGCTATTAATTGTCAATTCAGTATTGCTTTTGATTTCCTTAGACCAGATTTAGCAATAAAACTGAATGAATCAAGGCACAAGGGATGATATCTGTAACATAAGCCTCCCAGGCTTTTATGTTTAGATCAAAGGGTATTGATTTACAATTCTGAGGATGAAAACAGTGGTGAGAAGCCCCAGGCAGCTTTAAGTGCTGAGATCAGTGACAGATCTGATTTTAGTTATGAGTTCTATCACATAAAAACAAGGCCAATGGCCTTGTCATAAGCATGGCTTCCTTTCCCCAACCTACTTGTAATACTAGCAACTATGCTAATGCAAAAAAGTAAAATAAAGCTATGCAGAGAAAAAGGCAAACAAACAACTTTTATGTCAGTCATAAAAGTTATGCTCAATTATGCTCAATCACAGAATGAACACAAGTGAAGCTGAAGGACCCCACGGGAAACAGTAAAAACCGGTGAAAGAAAAGTAAGATCTTCACTGTAGAGCACAGCAGGTTCCTACTCAAACTTAAACACAAACCCATTGCTGCCTCAGCAGTGAGGGCAACAGACATCCTTCCTTTTAAAGATGCAGTCCATAGGCAAGGGGGACATACATATGAGTATATTTTGGAGTTCTTAGACAAGGGTATTTCAGCTGGAAGCTCATATAGTAGCATGGTTTTTCCTATTCTTTCTAAACCCCCAAAAAGGCATTTTTTCTTGTCATGCTGACTTCATTCTATAAAAAGCAAGGCTAAAAAGGATTAGCTTACATCCATAGGAATACTTTTTTTGCAGGCCATTAAATCTTAGTAAAAAGTTTTTTCTAAAATTATCAGGAGTAACAAATGGATTAATGTATTTGTTTATAATCAATTCACATAACCTCATTTTCACTCCTTGTCCTCAATAGTCATTTATTTGTCATTTGAGCTTTATGAAGAACCAATTAATTGTTAATAATAGATTTCACCTGACCAAGCACAACTGGTAACACAGACATCATCAGCTTATGCACCTTTTTTTTCAATGGTTTTTTCAGCTTAAAAGCAGTGGAGATAGTCTCTTGAGCAAACCTCTTCTCAAGTACTTTGCTGAACCTAATAGAAATAATCATGCATAATTTCTCAAGCAACAATGCCCATCACCAGTTTAAACCTCAGAATATATGAAAGCACCTCGATAGCTACCAAAGGGTGAAATACACCACTGTCATAGAGACACCAAAAAACTGCAGGATATCTGAATTCTCCCTTAAAGTCCAGGACAGCAATGCTGATTTAGTCATTTAGATCAATGACAGAGTTACTGGATCACATCTCAGAGCCCCATATGGTCTCCCCAGACAGCTCTGCACTACATATTTTCCTGCATATAAAAGCAGTCTTCCTTATCAAGCCATAGTGTCTCTTATCCCCTCTATATCCAGCAAGTGTAAAGACTTTTTACCAACCTTCCACCTCAAGGTGAAATTACTCTGCACATATCCTAGGGAAGGAGATAAAGAAATACAGAAAGCAATCTTAAGAAATAAAAATATCACAGAAAATACACTAAATGTATTGTAAGATCCAAGTGTTTAAAATTATATGTTCCCTACCCTATTTGAAAAAAGAAAGCATGATAGATCATGGATAGGGAACAGGAACCTTCAATTACTACCCCTCTTCTGTCACTGAATTTCCCTCAGCTTCTTTTTGGCCTCAGAGTGAATGCATAAGCTTAAACTGGGACTGTTTACA
>WEIV01024742.1:153594-198857 GCA_013390005.1 Calyptomena viridis
TGTTCAGAAGCATTTAAAAGAATTGATGCTGTGTTACTTAGTCTGAATCAGTCAGAGAAACCCTACAGAATTCCATTATTAAATTAATGCAAATACATGTATCACTAATACTTTAAAAATTGCATTTAATTGTTTACAAATTATTGTGCTTATTTCTCTGGAATTCAATTTCCATTACTATTTGTGCAAGCAAAACTCATCTGTTCAAGACTCGTGCACCCTCCCTCACACCACTATTAATGCATTCCCCTGCTGCCTGGTACCATCTATCTCTACATTCTGGTTCTCCATACACCAGAGTGGCAATGATGAGCATTGGAATAAAGCAAGCACATTCATTTTCTTATCATTGATGATAAAATGGGATCTAAACAAGCAATTCAACAGGTTTATAGTTGTCATTCCAGTGATTCCACTGCAATTTTTTCTTTTTCCAACTGGTATTCGAGGAAAGAGAATTAAGCCTTTCCTGATAAGTTTAGAACTTTATGCCGTGGGTCAAAGAGTGATTTGACAAAAATTTTAACTTCCTTTTTGCTTTTCCTTTTTAGATTCAGATAGGTATATAACTAGCTTTGACAAAGTCCCTATTAATCTCAAGCCCTGTTTTAAAGGGCTATTTCAATCTATTGAATTAAGGAGCTATATTTTTATGACAGAAACAATCAATTCACTACCTTTAACATTATTTCCCAACAAAAAAACATCACAGTAACAGAAGCACAGACAATTTACAGACTGTCATATTCCACTGGGAAAACAAACACTTAAGATTGTAAATACAGATTAAGTGAGTATCCAAATCTGTAAATTTCCTGATAAGATTTCCCCACTCTCTTCAAACTACAAGATAGCACTTACCTTGCCCAAGAGAAGATGCAGCTCTGAATTCTGCACATTAACTCATTTGAGAAAGATAGAACTCATATTTCATTATACTTTCCTATTAACTTGGTTTCTGTACTTAATCACATATGAATCACTGCAAAATTAAAGTCAATTTATCACTTTTGTATCAGCTATAAATTACTAAACAATGAGAAGCCCCTCATATGTAATACAGGAAAATTCCTTTTTAATTTATTATGGGTTCCTTATAGAACACTTGTACTCTCAGAATTTATTTTAATGAGAACCTCTTTGAGATAATAATTTAAAAAGAAACTTTTATTAATTACTGTTGTACATTAAAATGAACATCTAGGAAATTAAAGACAGCAGCTATAAGAGGTTCAGACTGTAATGAAAAACTTATCCTTATATAATTCTGATGTCCTAAATAGCATCAATTTCACAGAAAATTTTTACCTGAATTCATTCCACAATTCACTTGCAGGTCAGCCTACCTGTTTGTCATGCTCACGTTAAACACCCACAAGCTCACAGCACATCGGCATGAGCCATGATTCTTTGTAATCCAGTGAACTAATTAGCTGTAATTATTAAATTCCTGCTGTCTACACTGGACTTGGAAGACGTTCCAGGTATTTAGAAATCAATTCTTGCAGTCCTTTTGTGTAACACAGTATTTTCCAAAGAGCAGAGAAGGGGCACAGCGAAGAGAAGGGAAGTTTAATTTCAGTTTCAAGTATACTTCTCAAATTATTGTGGCTCTTAGCTAAGAGCTGCTTATACATGTGCACACAAACATATGTAACACTATATATATCTATATATCACTAAAGCAGCATAGTTTGTGGGTCTGTTTTTTTTTTCTTAAGGGTACATTCCAGTGACTTGTGTTTCTTATGATAGTATTTTTTAGTGCTTAACACATAGAGTGATTAAATATTCTGAAATGTAGAAAGATTTCCTAGAACATAAACTCCCTGATGTGTTAAAACTCTTGCTATAGTAGTTAATCCTAGGACCTATTTCTACTCTCTTCCCAGTTCTGACAAAATGCAATGGTGTGATCAAATGACATGCACTGACCGATATGTTGATGTTTCTGTTTCACTTTTCCCTGTTCCAATCGCTGGCACTGCCAGTGTCACTCTCAGCACAACATTCCCACTTGACTTTGTCCTGCATCATTATAAAGATGGTGATTTGTGTCTCTGAATATCAGAACCTGCATCCCTACATAAAGGGGAACTCTTGATGCCATTCTCCTAAGAACAAAGCTGTACCCTTGCTACATCAGCAGAGAACATGAGGAAAGCCCTGAGAGAAACTCAGCAGTGGATACTGTCACATTTGTCTAAGGCTCAATGGGCAGAACGAGCCACAGGCAGTGGGGAACTCAGTGAATCTGTGCTGACCATTTCACTTCAGTGCAGATATTTGAAAACTGCAGTAGCCTAAGATTTGTGATGTTTATTTCCATTAACTGTGTAGGTGAAAAAATTCTCCGTAAAGCTAAGCAAAGCTGCCCTTAATTTCTGAATGCATCTGGAAGACAAAAGTTACTCTATAACCTGATGGTTGTAATTTTATCCCCACCATGACACTGAATTTTAAATTTCCTTGATCTATGACTGTATTTCGACTACAAACTTCAAGCACAAGAAAGCACAAGGGCTTTAAATGTCACACTATTAAAAGTATTTTATTATGTATAAAAGCCATTTGTTTCTCATGCTTGGGAAAATCAGCAAGTCTGATCTTTTTTTTGTTTGGAGCAGATAGCACTGATCAGGCAGATAGTTAAAGAAATTACTCATAAAAACCTACATGCCTGGGAAAAAAATAAAAGGTGGGCACTTAAAAGGACCCTAATAATACTAAAATGGATATGTCTGTCTCTAGACACAACTTGTATCTACGGATCTACTTATCACTGAAACAAATGACAATATTTCCAAAAACACTGATACAAGAATAAAACTAGTCAAGACAAATATCCAAATATCAAATTGCTGCAGAATAATGACATGCAAAAATCAACAAGGTAGTAATAGGTCCAAGAATATCTGTGCATCTATGTGTCCAGGTAAACTCATACCTTTCCAAAAAAATGTAAATAAAAGTTAGACTTCTGTGAGCAATTTCTTTCTCTGAGGAACGATAATACTGATAGAAAGAAAAAATCATGCAAATTTTCTAGCAAATTATGAATGAAAAAGAAAATTTAGAAAATAAAATATTTCAGGCTGAAAGAAACATTTTACTCAAAGTGACTTTTTTCAAAAAGAGACTTTTGTGAGAAACCATTTTTGTTTATTTTTATTTTCCCTTCTTTCACTCAACCTTTATTTTATCTAAAGTTCCTCAGATGATTTTAATTTTAAAAAATCATTACAATATAATTGTACATTTTTCATTATAAAAATGTCCATTTTCAGGATAAAAATTGTACATTTTTCAGGACAAAAATGTTTTACTCAAAATTTTATCTATCTGCTCCTATTGAAAATTCAGTAGGATGGGAGTGATTTTTTTCATTGTCATCTGAGAAAATTAAGATACTCCTCCACCAGAACTGCATTCAGCTGACCAGCTTTACTGACTTTGAGGAGAGTCTGGGCTGCTCCTGTGTGCAATAAAAGACCTTAGCAAGGAGGCTGCACTGTATTTCTTACAGCATGATACATATGTCCAGGAATTTAAAAGTGCTGCATAAATATCCATAAATTAATCCTCTATATGTCACTGCAGTCAGAAATCCAATGTTTTCTACTTTGTAAACTGAGGCATTCCATAGGCCTATTCCCTTGATGTCATCAAAATTTCTGTTGTACAAACAACCACGAGTCCATCTCCTCAGACATAAAAATGAATGGAATTATCCTGAAAGTAGTTCTAAAATGACAAAGGACACATAAGAAAACTTGGGCGTGGAAAATTGTGCCTCGCATTCAGCAGTGCAAGTAAATTTATGTGCCTGATCTGCACAGAGACAGTATTTGTGCTGCAGGGCAGACACAAGGCATGGTAAGGTCGTGCTGGTTTAGGTACAAGTCAGTGAATACACACGAACTTTAGAGTTTCCCTGTCATCTTACTCCTTCTGCCTCCCTGGAGTATTGCTGTGTCCACGTATTTGGAGAGCTGACCTTAACAGAAAGCGTGAGCTGAGCCTGTCACATGAATTAGCCACAGAAACAGAAATCCTTTTCTTGACAGAGCTGGAAAACAGCTCTTGCTGCTCTTGCACAACACGTCACAATGAATGCAGGGCACAGCTCACCTCCCAGATCACCAGTCTATCTTCCTGCTAACTTTGACCTCTTCACCAAATGCCCTCTTGTACCTGAGCATACTTTGTGCCACACTCACACCCTCCATTCCAAACATCAAGCTCAGTCACTGCCAGGGTATCTCCTTCTGCTTACCCCACATCCCTTTGATCCTGAAGTCATGCTTAAAATCACATTGAGGAGATTCTAATCACACTGATAGCAAGAAGAGAGAAAGTTACAGTGAAAGTCAAACTTATTTTCATTAAAGGAGCAACAATGAACTACTTTTGCAAATATAAAGGGTTTTCTGTCTATAAAGGAAAAAACAAAGCACAGTGGTACATTTCCATTTGTACACTTCTGTACTACCAAATAAGGCCCAGTTTGAAGTCACCCAGCTTTCTATTCCTTTCCCTGTATACAATCAAAAAATTCTTGCTACATTAGTAACTATTAGTATGTATTAGTAAGTACTGCAAAACAATTTATTCTCAGGTGACAAATTATGAATTGAGATTCAGTCTAAGGCACATTTTTCATAACAGAAATGTAGCCTCTGGAAAACAGGGCATTTATAATTACCAGATTCTCAGATACAATTACATAAAAGGTGACGCTATAGTAATTTCAGAAATAATTCTACTAATTGGATCTCAAAATTTCAAACTCATCCAAGATGTATGAGTCATATACACAGGCTAACAGCACTGAGATACTTGTTATCTGTCATCCTGAATGCTCACAGAGAGAAATTATTAAGACTTTCTTTAATCATGTTGAAATTATATAAAAGTAATCCCATGTTACCTGGCTCCTTCTTCCTGTTACCATGGTTTATGTTATCCTTCCATATTCTCAGGAGAACTGAACTTTCTATGAAGATTAATGCTACACTCACTTCACTGCACATTGATGTAGAATACCTTATTACTTTGAGCTCCAGGGATTCCCACTAGCAAACAATATTAAATCCATGCATTGTCTCTCCAGGTATCCTGACATATTGGCTTTAGAACTACTGTAAATTCAGCCATGGTTGACAGTAGGACTTCATGACAGAATTTTGATTAAAGTATTCAACCACTTAAAAAAAAAAACCCAACACATACATATACACACATAACTTGGAAGAAAGAACAAACTCGTACAAAACTACAATTATTTCTTCCTATGGTACCACAATGGTTTCTGTGGAAACACTAGGGAAGTTACAAAGTTTTACTTTGAAATAGCAATATTTTTATAGAATGATAAGACCTTCATTTCTTGACATATTAATTATATTGTTGAATGTAATATATTCATCTGTAAAGATGTGTCTTTAAGAGCACTGATATTCTTAGAGATTTACCTCATGTTGGTTTCAAGCTGCCGATTTGATGGTCCACTCAACTTGGACTAAAGAAGTCTCATTTGTAAAAGCCAAGTTTGGGTCCTAAAGCTTCTCATAAGACTTTAGGATTCCAAACTAAATGTCAAATGAGAAGTATGGCTTAGATTTTGGACCCAAAACACAAGAGGAGATTTCATATTATTCCCCTGGAAATTTTTTTTTTAATTGTTTGACTTTCGAAAGGATGAACTTGAACTTATAGACTTCATGTCATAACTCTACACCATGAAATACCATGGTTTTCCTTTATAGCCTTCTCACTTTATTTATCCACTAGCTCAAAACATTAATAATGCCAACATTCCACAAAGCATTCAGCAGCAAGACATGGTCAGATTCACAGATGCTTCTGTCTCTCTCTCTGAATGTGATTCATATATTAAAGCCTAGTGAACATGCACAGCCTAGACCCTGTACACATGTTAGGTGTATTAACAGTAACATCAGTGGAAATGGCACATACAGGCAGTTTTACATTTAGAATTGTACAGTATCTGAAAACAAAATTGCACTTTGATCTTCTGAGGAATCATTTTTCCATTATTAGATCCTAATTCAGAAAGATACTGAAATATGAAGACAATTTTCCACATGTTAAAAACTTGCTTTCAAATAGTTGGCCTTTCAAGTTACTAGACAAGTTTGCATTCCTTAAAATGAGGCAAACTTTTACTTGTATCTCCACCAGTCAATATGACACTGATTTGGTTATCACTATCAACTGTTTACAGGCTATTTGTCTGACCTCAGCAGTAGTAAACTAAAACAACTATGAATACATATTTTCAAAATTACAGCAGCATCTTCTAAGTACTTTAAAGCTACATATTTTATTTTAAATGTCATTACTGGATTTCTTGAGATTCTTATTTATATAATTTTTCACAATTCATGTCTATTGTGCAAGATTCTTCAGAAAGTGCTGGCATATAAAAAACACCATCTCTCCTCCTGTTCTTTATAAAGGAAAGCTTAGCCACTGTAAATCCTCTTGGAGATCCAGGTTCTATAGATCCTAAAACAGTAATATGATACTTTCTCTCTAGTTAATCTTTCTGCATTATTATTTTTGCTTTGAAGTGGAAAGAAAAAAAAAAACAAATTTGAAAGATCTAGTGCAATTTACTAACTCTGATGCCTTTGACAGTCACAGACAGTAATTTATTCAACGCAGCAGTGATGTTTTGGTGACCTCTTTCACCTGATGGAAGAAATCATGAAACTCTCTCCCTCTCTCCAAACCCATGTGGCCCTTGGTGTTCATCGTGTCAGGATGTTATGTTTCTTTTTATTTTCACTCTTATCTAACTTTTAAATACTTTTTATGCTGTCTAAATTGCACGTATCAGAGAACTGGACTTCCTGTGAAACAAAGACTGGATAACTTGTTCCAGGGACAGCACTACTGTTTCCTCCAAACTCTGCCATTTCCCCAAACGCTAATTGTACCCTATGGCTAAAATACAGCTACTCCCTTGTCTTTCTTCAATAACTTGCATATCAGAAACAATACTTTGTTAAGCAAAGGCTTACAGGGCCGGACAGCTCGCAGTGCTCAGCTAACGCTAATTGCACTTGCAGCTGGCTGAGAGGGTGCCCCGGGGCACTCGTTTCAGATCAGCAGCCAGCCCTGACCTGTCACTCCAAAGCAACACTTGTGTGACCGGGCTCTAATTACTCATCCTCCCTCTTCAGATGACCATGTGACGTTAGGATTTGTTAATCTATGGAGCACAGCCAGAGCCCAGATGCTACATCTTCTACAGCATTTAAACCCAATTCACAGTATTTCAAAAGAAATATTCTGCCAGTTCCCACTGTGGCTACTAACACAGTGCAACAGCTGGCCCCAGAAGATACGCTCTTCCCATGTACCTTTTCACAGAAGAGGCTAACGTAGCCATCTCCATAGAAGCTGCCTGGTCTAAGGCTCTTCCTGTTGGGAGTATTCCTGAAGAAAACAACTTATAGAACAGGCTAAATTAGTCTTGGAGAATTTCTATGAAGAGGCATAAAGCCCATTTCAATAAGCCAGGACTATCCTTATTCTCTGGATAAATAAACCACATCTTTTCACTATACTCAGTACATGAAGGTTCTCCCAGGATTTTACTCCTGTTTCTGTCAGTTTCCTGTTGCACAGATTAACTACGTGAGTTTTCCTTAAAATCACCCCAACATGGTTATTGATATAACAATGAGCTAATGGTCTATCGTTTCAAGACAAAAGGGAGTGATCCCTCCTATCTGCTGTTCGTAGGGAAGGAGCATGCACAGTCTTTTAGTGTCTGATCAAAGAGCACCTAATGATCAAATTACAATGAAAACAGAAATGTCAGGTCTAGGTTTTGGAACTACAGGAAAGTAAATGGCAGTTTATACACATAGTCTCTTTATGTCTCAAAAATAGCTTTCTCCTTCATAAGCAGTGCCATTGATTGAGATGCTATTCAGGCAAATGTCTAAGAACATTTTGTTCAGTAATTATTGTAGGCTTGAGCACACAGACTATAGAAGAAAAATCTATTTTAAGACCAAAACCCAGTGTGCCCTTCACTGCAGGCAGGGCTGTGACTAACAGAGATGTCATGCTTATTATTTTACCAGATGCAAAAGCTCAAAACAAGCTATTGAGCTCATTAAAGACAGAAAGCATGGGATAGCATCCAACAGTCACAGCAACAAATTACTGGGCTCCAGGCAAACTAGCTAACTACAGATTGAAGTGGGAAAAAAGAGTTAGCATAAGACATATAGTAATCATTCACAGTAAACACAGAAGTCAAACCAACAGGTCTTGAAGCTGTCAAGAAGGAATATACTAAATTCTAGCATGTCTTAGTGACTAACAGATGAAAACCTGTTATTAAAAATTACACAAAAAAATACATGCGATAAGCACGCACTGAAGCCTGGGATCTGATCAATGCTCCTGCCAGGTCAAACTGCATACAGCTAGAAAGCATATTTCTATAAAAACACTTCCACGTCAGTGATGCCATGTACCTCCTTCCCTCAAGTGCCTGCTACACTTCTATGACTTTAGTAGAGTTCTAACTTCAGAACTCTGAGCAGACTGGAAATCCTATTGGCATTGTTGCTATTCTTGAACAAACACATTATTTTTCACCTCCTCTGTTAGACTGCTACAAGCCATTGTTACAAATGTGGAATTAAAGCAACAACTCTGTATCCAATTAGCAAAACAGAACACAGTCAATGTTAGTTTTAGCAAATAAGTATAACCCAGCGGATCATACTGGTATTCTGTAAGAGACTACTTTGGATACATTTTCAGTGCCTGTTCATTATCCTTAAAAACATCAGCTTCTTTCATCCATAAAGATACAGTAACTGTGCTGGTCAAAGTACTAAGTTTCATGTAGAGTTTTTGGAAACTTTAAGCTACTAATGAAATAGAACCTTCGGTATGAAAAATTCTTCAGGTTAAGAGGTCTGCCAACACATACAAATGGTCATCTTTAATGCACAATCCAGTATCTGCTTTTGCAGAAGGTGTTAGAGAAAAAAAGTGATTAAAGAGAAATATCTAGGTCTAACACAAAGAATATGTTTCTTTCATCTGAGATTTTAAATGTTGGAGTTATCTTCCTGAACACACTAAGATTTTAAAAAGAACATTTTACGGGTAGATATTCAGAATCTCCAAAAGAAGAGGGTAAAGACCAAAATCAATTCTTCATGGAATCATTTCATTTTAAATTACCCCATAATAATACAAAAGAGTTCAGCAATGTACTGAGTATGACTCATTCTTCATGGAAGACTTAAAAATAAATCACAGAAGCTCTTTACAAATTATCTCCTTTTGAAAAGACTTTAAAGACCAGACTGCAGATTGTTGACATGAAGATGTCGGATGAAAAGAAAAACTATCCAGTCCATTTTATTGCACATTGGATATATTTTCATTGGACTATGCTATGCACTCTCATGAATCACAACTCCAAAAAGCCAGGAAAAACAGACAGTTTTAAAACTTATTTAATGGATATTACTAATTGTTGATCACTATGTCACTTAAAAAATAGGGCACAATTTTAAAAATGCCAAGTAAAAGTTATGAAATTAGATATTCATTAAATTATGATCATTTACATTTTGATGGTCCGTAACAATTTCAGGATTGTTATCAAAATCTTTTGCATGCCTTTTTATGCTGCAACGGCTAAATCTCAGCAGAATTATCAGGACTTGACAGCTCTACACGAAGTTGAAATAATGGGGTTTGGCATCTGAGAGCTCCTTAACCCTCTTCCATCAATACTGCTGCAATAATTGCAAATGTCAGGCTAAAATGACTGTGAGCCTCAGACATCTGTCACTTACAATTACACCAAAAAAACTGGTATGATTATTACACTGGATGTTCTATCACAGAACCACAATATTGAAAGCATAATTACTTCAGCATGTGCAGTTCATTTCAATATAAAGAAAAAAAAATTAAAAAAACAACCAAACAAATAACCAAACCAAACCAAAACCTACTCAGGGCTTTCAAGAAAGCCCTACTCAACTACCAGAAGAAAATTTTTTTCTTCCACAGCTTGGGACAAACTAGTTTCTAATTCATCCATGTATATGAAGAATAGCATTGATACTGTCACTGCAAATAACACTTGCACCAGATATATTTTAAGTTTCAGAAAGCAACAGTATTCAGATATACATCCGCAGTCGCATGTGCCACCTCTTCAGAGCAGTGGTACAGGATATTTGCCATTTCAATCAAGAAATTTTTTGCCATGCTTTTCCTTGAGATAACCTAGCATTATTAAACATTCTCTTGTAGTTTCTAAAAAAAAAATTTTCAGATACATTATAAATGATTGCTTGCCTTTAATATCATTGGATACTATGAATTACCACTGTTATTGCAAAGCTAATGGCTTGTGAAAATTGTTGGCAGAATATGAGGTCAGCATTATACAAAGTTACGTAGTTAAAAGTATTTCTGTTAATTATGGATTCTGAAAGTGGCCATTAGACAATTTAATTAACAGTGTGTAATCAGTGTTTGATTTTTGATCTATTCCACTCTCTATAACTTTAGGTGAGTGGAGTTCTAAACACTAAAAATAATCCTAATAATAAAACCCACAACCATCTTACAGTCTGTGAACTGGATGAGTAATAAATGTCCCCCATGAAAAAGCACACTCTTTTAAAGATAACTCTTCCACATTTCCTTGGAATCACAGCTATTTGTAGCAGCATTCCAGTTAAACTTTCACTAAAAAAATTAAACTAATCAAGGAAAAAGCTTTTAGAAAAGGGCAGTTCAGTGATATTTTTGAGAGACTTTAATGTTTTTATTAGTATTCTAGTAGAAGTAGTAAATTTGAAAAAGATTGCTTAATTTATATGAAGTTTCAATTTTAAGATTTTTCAAGTGCATACATTAAATTGTCAGTTCAAAATGTAGGTAATCAGAAGCATGAAGGACACCATGCATTTCTCCCACAAAATCAAGCCTCTCTGTTTCCTACAGGAGAAAAAGACAGGTTTCTTACATGAATCATCATTTTTAAGTTACATCTAACTATAAATCTTCATTAAGTCACTATATGTAAATTGCAGGAATTACAGGCATTTAAAGTTGTGTTAAGACCTGGATACTTACATGAGCCTCTTCCCTCACACAGCTTGATTTCCATGGGAAGGAAATCTTGGCTCACAAGGTGAAAGACATGACACATACTTGATGAGTTTGGAGAACTGAAGTACCAGGACTGGAGAACACAATTCTGAGAACCTCTGATCCACATGTATGCTTATTTCAAAGTTATATCAATTCAAACCTGACTTCCTTGCATAAAAAGGTAAACTACTGAGTGTTTGTTTCTCTCAAACAAGTGAATTACCTTTGTAATGGAAATTAAGAGCCAGTTTTATATAATGTGAAATAATATATATATGTCTCTGTAGATACATTGGAGAGTGTTGGGCACCTGAGCTTCCAAGCAGTATTGAAGCAGGGCTTAATGACTGTTTTGACTTTGATTCTCATTTAACTAATTTTACAAAATTGTAATCTCCATTGCCACAGAGTCAAGCCTAAAAAAAAAAGATGAAACAGGTAAGATGAATGAAACAATCAGATCCAAAGCTTTTAGAATAACAGGTCATGCTAGTGCTGTGTATTGAAATGATTGTTGAAAATGTGTCTGGTCCATCATACATCATGCCACATATTCAGACTTCCTAATAAAAACTGGCAATTTTCATCTGGGATTTAGTCCAACTCCTATTGTTCTAGATGAAATGATTTTGCAGAACCTTACAGCTGTTGCAAGGAAGAACAAATTATTCTTTGATTTTGATTTGATTCACAAGTGAGGGCACTTCACACAAATGTTGCTAAGTGATCAACTGGCAACATTATTGTCCAGCTCAAAAATTACATATTTAATCATGTGACCCCTGAAAAGACTGACTTTTCAGAATCTCTGACAGCAGAGTCCCTAGGGAAGTCCTGATGCAAGACAGATTCCTCTTCTTCCAGTCAATAGATTCCAAGCTGTGGGTGGAGGGCAGGGATTTATCTGACATAACTCTGAAAGTATTTTTGCCAGTGTTTTCAGAATGGGAAGAAGAGATCCAGATGTCAAGAAGAATAAATGTTGATAATACAGGACAGCTATTCCCATTTAAGAAACATGCTATAATCTTCTGATAATTTTTTAACGCAGTTAATACAGAACGTCATGATAAATGTTAAGCAGTAGCATTTCTCAACTTCAGAACAACCCTTCACAAAGACTGAACATAGTGTTTTTCTTCTTATGTCATATTACTCTGTTTCTTAGTCTTCTTAGAAAATAAGCAGCTCATGAGAAAGAAAATAAACTTACGCATTTTTCACTGATGATTTTTCTGAAGAAAATTTATGCTTGTTTTTTGCTTGTTTAAATGGTTCACCATTTCTACTTGGGTCTAATGCAAGTCTTTTATCCTTAACCTGCTTGTTATAACAAGCTCTAACTACAGAACATTTTCAAATTAATTAAAGCTATATCACCTTGACGTTTAAAAAGCCAGTACAGCTTTTGATACATGTATGAAAGGGAATAACAAGGAGGAATCAGGTTATTCTACTCTAGGTTACTCAGCTATAAATTACTCTCAGGATTATTTGATGAAAAGTAAAAATAATAATGTTTTGTTAAATTAGGCCCCTGCCAATCCTCACAGTGTTTCATATAAATAGTAACTGTGTGTCCTAGAGGAAGAGATGACGAATCATGCAGCCATATCCCAGTATGGTGTGTTACCAAAAAGAAATTTTATATGCAGTAACCTGAATCAGGCACTCCATTCTAATAAATTCAATTTTAATGAGAAAGAGAATCAGTACTTATATATGAAAGATGTTGACTCTACTAAAGATGATACTTATTGCTATGAGCATTGCTTACCATTAAAAAAAGAAAATTTTCTTTGTCATAGGCAATATTGGAAGGGGAGCTCAGGAAAGCATTAGAATAATCTTTCAACATCAAACATATGCTACAGGATAAAGCTGCCAGTGACTTTAAAATGATTACAGAATACACAGCAGGCAGAAGCAATTGAAATCAACATGTGTTTTTCACTGACTCCAATGTGACCGGTATGCAACGTTCTCAGAACTCACTGTCAGAATTTTGGCCCTGATAACCCACGTAACCTGATCTAACCAACACTAGTGTCATGTATCTAACATTTGTACTTTACTGAGTACAGCATTCCTGAACCAATACATTCAAATGAAAACACTGGTAACTTGTCTATTCAGTTGATTTCTGCTGCAAATTGCTTGTACAAGATCAATCCAACTCAAACAGAAACTGCTCTGCCTGAGCTGATCTTACCATTTTTACCACTTTATCTTAAATTTCATACTGTACTTTTCCTCCTACCCATGACATCTCAGCTCTTGACCTTTTGGACTGTCACAGATCTCTGTCTACTGATCAAATAACGTAATTTCTTCCCTTTTCCACTGACACTCCCCAGCATTTCTGTTCTTCCTTCCAGTTTATAGTGAATACAAGTTGCTGAAGGATTAGGCCTATCTAGTTCAGCCTGATCCCATTATGACAGAAAAATTGCTTAACATGGAGCGTAAGTACTTCAGTCAGCTTTGCTAAATCAGGATAATTTCAGTTAGTGCTTTTAATCTTGTTGCCTTATATTGTTTTCATAATATTACTTTCTCAGAGCTAAGACCTACTTTTGGTTATTTGGTAAATAAATGTGGTTAATTTCTTTTTTTTGTTTGTTCTACAGTACAAACGTGAAGGTTTTGCACAAATTAGCCATATATTCAAATTTCTGCTTGGAATTAGTGCTGTTCTGAAATAATTACAGTTGCTACAGAATTGTTCAAAAACTTTTTATCTGACAAAAAAAAAATCCTTTCATTGTCTCTCTATTCTTCCTGTGCATCTGAGTATGAAGGCTGAGGCACTGGCAGTCTACCAGACCTCTCAATGGATAATTTCCTCTAAACTATGAACTAAAATTATTTTTACTTCTGTATTTTCAGACGCTCTGCCAGCTTCCTTTTCATTATTGGTATGAAGAAGTAATTTATTGCATTGTTATGGAGTACTCAGCTTATTCTCTTTCTCTATTTATGTCCCTCTCAATATATATATACATATATATCTGTTTACTCATTAAAGTAATTAACCAAACTCATATTGATATCCGAACTAGGAAACTCCCAATACACCATTCTTTGCTTACACAATATGAAGTGAAATATTCGAAGTGAAATCCAGAGTGTTCTAATACTGAGCCATCAGTGTTGTCAGTCAAAATAAGAAGAGAGTAACTGTAACAGTCTTTGGAATCTCCCTTAGTAATTCCAGAGTATAACACTTCCATCCACTAACCTTTTTCCTACCTATGCACTAAAGCTAGAGCAAAACACTACTAAAGCAAGCTCCATCTCACCCTCAGTCACAAGTGAAATGTTATGCTCTAAAATTGTATAACAACCTAATCTGTCTGTTTGTCTTCCATACAAGCAACTCCAGCTTTTCTTCTATATTCCCTCTCTTGTTTGCAAGGATTTCCCTATAAATACTGTAAAGAAACAGAGGCTCTCACCCCCTGCCAACTCCCTCCTTTAAATTCCTTATGAAAACCTGGCCTTTCTGGGAAATCCACAAACCCCTTGATGCTGATATGTCAGGAAGTAATCTATCTTCCTAACTGGCACTATTTATTGGGTTTCTTTACTCTTCTACTTGTCATACCTACACATCATCTTATGTCTTAGACTTAATTCCTAAGCACCTGGGGCAAGGATCATTTATTAACTCTGTTTGTACAACATCAAGTGCAACAGGGTTATGATTTATGCCAGACCTGACAAATTAAATAAATAGCCTGTCTCTCCCCTGAGAGTCTCTAACACTGGTTTTCAGAACATTTATAAAACAAGTACTGGAACTGAATAAAATTACTTGGATGGTAAGCTCAAACAATAAATTCTATGGACATTTCTCTCAAACAGGAATGCATGCTTTTCAACTTTGCTGATTCTCCTAAAAATGTTTTGTCTCAAGAAAACTTCCAACATTTGGTTCCCCAAACATAAAAACCTGAATAAAGTGAACATGAGTTTAGGTGCATGAATAGAATAGTAGAAATTATTGTCTTACAGATACAGGTATCTGTCAATTACAAGACACAAAAGCAATGTTTGTTCCTTACTCTCTGGTTCCCTGGCAAGCACTTGATCAAACCTTAAAGATACCCTTTAATTGGAAATGAAGAAACACATCTGAAAGCCACATATATGCACACAGATTGGATTTTTACATTCACAAATATTTCCTATGGGGTTTCTCTAAAGATTCACATGATATATCAATTTTATAAGGACTACATGGCTATGTGCATGCAAAGCAGGTATAATCTGGCATTCCAGATTTTTGACTGTGTAATATTCCCTCTGACTCTTGAGAACAATATAATCGAGATTTTTTTAGAAACAGTTTTGATGAAAAAGTGTTGCACTCTGTTCACTGATAAGAGTCAAGCAGATTCAGTCAAAAGCCTTAGCCTTCTATTCTGTCACTTGAAGGCTTTGAAATCAACACACTGACCATTTAACAGTTTCAGCTTGCTGGATTTTTTAAACACATGTGTGTGTGTGTGTGTATAAGCTCTTGCCTCTATTCCATGACAGGTAACTGAGAAAATACAATGTCCTTTTGATCTTTTCCTCCAATCCAGATGAGCTACTGAAAAGCTCCTACTGAAGAATAAAAAGTGATGGAAGAATAAAAGGTGGAAAGAAAGAGAAAGCAAAAATGAATTGTTACAAGTGAGCAATTAATGCAATCTGGTCCATCCTAATCATCACACTAGGACAGTATCTAGATTTTGAGTGACTTAGTATAGAAGATAAGTCAAACTGGACCTGACTACCATATTACCATTAATTTCTCATAGATCTCACAATGAATTGCTATATGGTCCCACATATCCTGTAACTTAGTAACAGAATTCAAAGGTTTCATTTTTGTCATTATGAAAGACAGTTTTTCCAGGTGAAAATTTTTACAACTCAGTGACCAATTTAAGCTTTTTGTTCATGCAAGTAGACCTAAGGAAAGGTTGGGGTGACAGTTCTCATGCATGCTAACAGAAAGCTTTTCAAAGATTCAGTTTTCCAAAAGGGTTTTTTTTTCAATAAATGCGGAAGTAAACTGCATACTCCTAAATTCAAGCCTGCATACTGTATTGGCAAAAAAACCTAACTGTGGTTATAAAAGGATGCAAGAGAAATGATTTTCACACCATGGATATGGCAGGTTGCTATTATTTCAGTACAGATGCAGTTAGGCTGACCTGTAACCACATCCAAATTGTACGTACAAATTCTGACTTCAGTCAAACTACAAAAAAGACAAAGAAATAAGCAATCTGTTCCTATATACTGTTGAATTTTCTGAAAATATGACCCCCAGGCAGATAGATTTCCAAATGGAAACCATGTCCAGCCCTACTATTTTTCATCATTCACTCAGATTTGAATAAATAAATTTTTCCTCTCTGACTGACCATACTCATGTACTGAAACTGAAGAGCATATGATTACCAAAGGACAAAGCAAATGCAGAAGGGTAAGAATGTAGTATTACATTTCCTCAGGAAGATGGAAATGTTAAAGACAAGGAATAGCAACAGAATCTCTTGAAAACAGATTTCCTTTCCCAGTTGGAGAGAAATCCAGGTGATAAAACTAAATACAAATAAAACAGAAATAGATTACTTTTCAGTACTTTCCAATATTCTAGTTAAATTTGATTTAAGGCCATTCTCAGAAGGAACAAATTTTCTGCACTGGTAGACAAACCAAGGGATGAATCCCAACATGCATGAAAAGCATGCTTTAAAACCATATGTCAGCAGAAAAGCACTGTTAAGTGGAAAAAGGGAAAACATAAAGAAAGGATTTTTTATATCAAAGGCAGTGTTTGTCAAAAGAAGGGGCATTGGTTTCCTGAAAGAAAGAATTCTTCTTCTCAATGCAGTCTGACATGAATGTCCTGAGACAGAAAAAG
Source organism: Calyptomena viridis (assembly GCA_013390005.1). Classification (NCBI taxonomy): domain Eukaryota; kingdom Metazoa; phylum Chordata; class Aves; order Passeriformes; family Eurylaimidae; genus Calyptomena; species Calyptomena viridis. Next base: position 170,702 of record WEIV01024742.1, read on the forward strand.
AACTAAGTCAAAAGTTCTGACATGACAATGGCCAATAGTCTTTGATCTTTGTTATCTCTGTTCCATACAACTTAAGAGGCACAGCTTCTCTCAAAATAAAAATTCTGGGGATTTAAGAATAAATCTGTCCTATTCTGGTCTTTTTTAAAATGGCAGGCTTTAGTCATCTTACGCTTATTTTTCTGCTTTTAACTCTGGAATAGCAACTAATGATTCATCTTGACAGATACGAAAGATTGCTGAAGGGGAAGATCCTCCTGGCCCATGACAAATGAAAATTATTACAGAGAGATCTAGACTGCAAAATGTCACAGGAGTTGGAATCCACAGTGGCAGGGACAAAGCCCACTGGCTGTGGAACACCAGATACAGCATGGCTTGATCATGAGTACCAGGATACAACCGTATGTTGTGCTTCTCCAGCAAATTATCTATAATCTACCTCATAGATATACATATCCATGTACAGATTTTATTCTCATATGCTTATCATTCAGCTGAACAGTGGCTCTCATGCCCAGACATGTGAATCATTGTCATAGTCCACAGCCAAATTACCATTACTGGGCATGAGTTACTTTATTGTGGGATCACAACTATTACATGATGAAGTAGCAATGGCATTTTGCAAATGCTTCATGTTGATTTCTCACTTGATGCTCATCTCTGTGCAATCAGATGATTTAAGTCACTTTGTAATCACAGGCTATCCAACCACTTTAAAGTGTTATCCCAGTCATGAGAATTATGTGGTATATGGTCAATGGATATTGACACAGCACAGCTGCATAGTTAATAGACCAGGCTTTTTCCCAAGGTGAGGTCTTTGGAATTTTAATTTTCACAGATTAATGCAAGAATCCACATATACTATCAAAGTATGACCAGTTATTATACCGAACTAGGTTGGATCAGGCCTTTATCCTATCTGGTTTTGAAAATCTCTAAGGATGAAGACTGTACAGCTTTTCTGGGCAAACTGCTTCATTGCTTGACGGTCCTCATGGTGAAAAAGATTTCGCTAAATGCCAGTCAAATGCTCCCCACTGAAAAAGTAATGCATGAATAAGCTCTAGATAAATTTTACAAACACTGAAAGGTTCCATTCACAGTTTATATTTAACAGAGGGCTAAGCCTGAAACCTAAACTATCAGAGTGACTCTTTAAAAGCAAAAGAGAAGCACTGTATAACATCCACAAAATTTGCATTACAGTTTACAGAAGTACACAGAAATCTGTATTTTTATTCATTCCCATATGCCAGCAATGAAGGCTATGTATGAAAATATAGCAAGATGCAGTAATATTAACAGAATCAGTTAAAAAAGTCAATATGCAGTGAACAGCAACAAAACTGAAAACAGGTCAGTGTATTCAAATGACAAATTGATGTGTGTCATTATTGTATGGCCTTCTGTGCTTGTTTCCTAGTGCATGGGACAAAACTATACCCCATCATACATTACAGACACTGGAGGTTATACTGCTAAGCTTGGTCCCTCCCATAATTACTAAATCACTTATTTGCTTTTGTTCTTTAGATCTACATCGTGCAGACTGAACTGTGCAAAATGACAGCCTTGCAGAGAATCAGTAATAAGCACTGCTTTGTTTCATTGTCCAAACACAAGAAAGGACACTTCTCTGAAGAACTGCATTTGCATTTAAATACTACTTCTTTACAAAAAGCACCTTCTAGAAGTATTAATTAGGGTACAACACTAAAATACTGTCAAGAATGTGCTTAGTTTAATAATACTATGTCACAAAAACTCACTTAATGCAAAAACAGAACAGTGCAGAATTATGATTATTTTACAGTACTGAACACCAATCATATACAAACAACAGGTTTACATCTCTCTAAAATTTCTTTCACACAAGAATATTACAGAAATCTTCTGTGGAGAATTAAGTAGTTATGCATTGCTTTTATAAATGGCATATACTGCACAGGTTATCAGTTTGATATCAATTCACCTGACTGCCAGGAGCTAAATCAAGCAAAGCTGCTAAGGTGAAAATCAATAGCAAAGAGCACAATGGAAGAAATAAGATATTTAGGCAGCTTAGAAGCAGTAAAAATAACCTTGGCTTGAGCCATTTACCAGGTGGGATCTAGTGGTCTGGCACCACCCAGGCTGCTGGTTAGGTTTACTGTTTTCTGGCTGATAGCCTGCAGAGGAAGGAAATCCCAAACCTGAAAACTCTGGCCAAGGAAAGTAAGAAAAACTGAATAATTATCAGGACCCTACAGCTTAAAACCAAACAGATGGATAGCTAGGGTGGTACCAAATGTGTAAGACAGAGGTAAAAAGAAGCCTGTTTTGCACACTAAGTAGAGCTAGACTTGAAATCATTAATTTCCAGAGTTAACCATTCAGGTACTTGAAAATGTAGACATATTCTCTGTAAAATACAGTTCCGGGCTTTCAATTATCTAAAGTCATTTTATGTTCCTGATTTTCCTCCCAGCTCTACTGTTACACTTTACCTTTCTTTGCCAGAATTCCCAGCCTCCTTTAAGGTGAGAAGGCTGCCCCATCTTTCTCTCTCTTTCTCTCTCTCTCTCAAAGAAAGCAGAGCTTGTTCTTCTTGCAAACACAAAATAGTTTGAAGAAACTGAGATGGGTTTTGAAGACAACTCTGTCATGTTCATGCTATTAACATCTCTACACAATGCTATTTAGGAACCTGCTGCCAGACACTTCATGATAAAGACTTTTTTCTCTTCCAATGTAAAATAAAGGTTCAAACTTTTAACAGTCATTTCCATACCTTTTTACACTTCCACACTCCCTCCATTTTATTCTTCCTAGCATCATCCAGTAACTGCTCCATTTTCTTAGCGCAGAAACATTATATTCCAGGTCTTTAATTTTTATGCAACTGCAGCAAAACTTCACAGAAGCATTAGCTATAAAATATGTTAATTCCATTAATCTAAGAAAGATGCACTATAGCTTCTTATTCAAACAGTGGATATCAAAGTATTACATTAATAGGAAATTCAAAAGACAAAACTGGACAAAATCAGAGTGCTGCCACACATTCAAAAGACAAGGGTGTGAATGGCCTCAGAAAGATGTGGCCTGTGGGAATATGATGAACAAGTGAAAGAAATACTCAAAAACTCACAGAAATATCTGTTATTCCAAAGACCCTCAGTGCAAATCTTTTCAGCAGTCTAATTTACTAATTAATTTCAAAAATAGCTTCTTCATATGAAATCAGCACTATGGGTTCCACATTTTAGAACACCACCACATCTGCTTCTCTTGTCTCACCAAGGAAAGCACTGCACACTCAGTAAAAGGGGTGTGGGACTGTGTATGACCTGGCAGTGACAGCAGAGCAAGAATTTGTACTACTTCTAACACAAAAGACAGATGTTGTTCAGGCTGTGAGTCATACATTTTGAAAGCTTTCTCCTTCTTAAAAATGTAAAAAAAAACAACCAAACAAAAAACCTCTGTGCTTCCTCTCTCCCTTCAGACTGTTTATCATATATTGAATGAAATATCTATTTCACATGTAAGTACAAATACTTTACAGCATTTTTCCTTCCATCATCTGAAGCCTTTCATGAAGCCTTTTATGAAGATCCCGAATGTCCTTTTAATGATTAACCAGAAGGGGGTGCTGTATAGCTGACGGGGAGGAAAGGGGTGAAAAAATCTTCACCATCTCTTTCTTGATTAAATTTGAAAATCAGATACAACAGATAACATGTAAAGGACTAAAAGCACTATAGAATTAAGTTAGTACTTGAAGCACTAAAGTACTACAGCACTAACTTATTAGAATAGTAGGAATTAAGAAAATGTTTACAGACCATTTCGCTGCAATAAAATGTTCTGCAACCTATAATAGCATGTGCTTACCAAGGAGACAACCTCAGTTTGGAAGAAAAAAGATTGAAACCCAGAAAAAATTACTAGCTACTAAATTTTTAGTCTCTGGGCAGTCTCATGCCTGTCTGGTATATTTATAATGTTAAAGTCTTCCTAATGATACATTCCTATTCCTTATGGATATGAAATAGAGAAAGTGCAAAATGGAGTACAGCTGATCCTTCCCACTGAGCTGAGTAAATAATCACATTGTCCTTGTGATACCAGTGAAGCTAATGGAGCAGAAAAGAGGGCAATTCTTTGCTTCTGAAATTGGGTCTATTATCTGACAAGGAAGGTTAACTTCTCTGATATTCCTGTTACTTTTGAAATACCCAGTGACTAATATGGAAAGGGCAAAGAAGGGGTTTGCGTAGTACAAAAATTAAATTACTTCCCTTGACTTACTATACAGTCTAGACAGTGGTTCACAATATGCTGCACATCTGCAACTAATTCCTGCACAGGACTCAGTATATCATCTCCTTTGCTATTCCTCTGCCTTTCAGAAGTAGGAAAGAAGTTGAGCAAATAATGACAAAGATGATAAAATGCCTGTCCTCCTAGTTTGGTCTGATGCCTGTCTGGCAGTAGTTCTGTAGTTGTGCCAGACTACACTGACTGAATACTCACAGTGTTCTGGCCATGTCTTGCCTCTTTCCCACCAAAGTACAGACACACCTTTTACTGAGCTTTCATGATGGGAAGGTTCAGTGTACTTCCTCATCTCTCTGATGAACCATTTCACAGTTTCCTCTCGTGAACTGCTACTTTTTCTCTGAGGTTGAGCATGAATTTATACAAAATATTAATAGTTCAGATACTGGCGTGTATTCTGCTTGCTACTTGAACATTGACATTATTTTCCTCTTGCAAAATTTTCCATTGCCGTGTGATGTATTTAATAGGTTCATTGCATCTTAGAAAGTAAAAATAAAATTACCATTGTGTCTGGTGCCCATGAAATTACTCAGTGCTGTTTTATTGAATTCCAGACTGTGGCAGTTAAAATGAGAGATAAATTGATTAAAGATGGTTCATTGTTTTTCACATTCTGCTATTTTCCTCCATCAAAATCCTGAGCATCACATCACATTACATCACATCATATCGCTTTCCGACATCTCATTTGAAGGCCCATCTGCAGTAATTTTATCCATACTGTAAGTGCCAGCACAAACAAAGGAATTTATTGTATCCCCAAACAGCAATTCAAAGCACTTCTCTTAGGAACTGATGGGGATAAACTTCGTTTAGAAAATTTTGTCTGAAAATTTTCTGTCAGACATTCATGCAGGGAAAAAAAAAACAGGAAGGCAGTTTGAAGTCAGTAACATCTGATTTATATTGATATAATGCAGAGTAAAATTTCATGTGATAACTTAGCATTAATCCAGTTTTAGTACTAATAACTCTGAGTAACAAAAAGCCAAAGGACCAAGGAAAATCCTTCATCTACTTCAGGGACACTAGAAGGTCTTGCTGCACATGCTTTTGGGGAAGTAATGATATATTGAAAATAACAGGTGCAGAAAGAGTTCAACAACAGCAGACACTCTGAGAGCCTCTAGGATGATGTCTCTGTTGTCTCTCCCCATGTTTTGTAACTGACTGTTCTGAGCTTCTTTTCTCTGTCCCTTTCTCTGTACTATATTCACTTCATTGCCGCTCTACCACTTCATTCCATTCTTCTCCTTTTAGTTTGTCATCAGTGTGTTTCCCTCCTCCCAGCAGTTACTGTGTGTGTTGATACATTTCCTCACCCAGGTGAGGTCTGAGTTTGGGCTGCACACTTTTGTCTTTGCCCAGTGCATTCTCCCTGCTGGTCACCAGGCACTTCCCTCCCGTACCCGACTGCAGCATCCTGGCCAACTCCACAGCACAGGGGCTCCTGTGCACAGGGTTTGATGTAAGAATAGTGACAATTAAACTTTCCACCAGTGCTATGTAAAAACCCAGTAAGTGATGGTAGGAGGCTGCCAAGTGGTTAATTACATGCCTTGTGGATGCTGAGAGCTCTCAGGCTCTAATTTAGGCTGTTAGTCCAAACAGTATTGGCGAATATTTACCATTTTGGCTAAGGTCTGTCAGCATTCATTTACAAGCAAACAAAAGTAATGCAGACTGCAGATACAAACAGAGCCATGGCCCATTTCCTTCCAAATAAAACTGTAAATTATTTCTGTTGGAAAGGATTTTAAAAGAGAAGTTCAGCTGATGGTGTTTTGTGTCAAATTCCAGAAATATAGAGATCTATTTCTAAGCAGTTGTGGAGGTTTTTGCCTGCTATGGACTATGTTCCTCTAGAACAACAATAAGAGAGCAGGATCTTGAAGCTCTAGTCTGAACTTGTCTGCCCATTACATTTTTGTCAAAAGCTGACATAGAACCACTCACCCACTGATGTAAGATGCTTTGAATCAGTGTGGAGAAATTATCAGGTTTATACCTACAGAAGAAAACTTTTATATGCACCTAATAAAGGTTAACCATTCTGATAAAATTAATTCTCATAATGAGAGTTTTTTCCTTTGTGAAAGATGTGACCCACTAGGATTTATGCTACATTTGTAAAGATGCTGTCTTTATACTGCCTCTCTCATAGTTCAGGTAGTCAGAAGTGTCCTCAGACTTCATCTTATACTAATTAATTTTATGAAGGTCTCAGGAAGGTCTGGGGCATTTTACTAATGTGGGAGTAGGCTTAGAGTAAAAAAGCTTTTTTGTTTAGCTTGATGAAACACCGAAAATACCCACAAAGCTTCAAATATTTTTCCAGTTGGGATCTCTGTTTTGTGTTGTTTTGATGCCTCTCAATTGTTAGCATATTAAAGTTACATTTTAATTTCTCATTTCTTATATTCAACTTCTAACTTTCAAGCATTACTCAGACTAAGTAAGAGTAAAAACCTCTCATGCCAGGATTACCAGTAAGGTAATAAATAGACAATACAGCCCAAAGTGGCAAAATAATCAATGTTCTACAGTTATATTTAGCTTTCTTACATGTACTGTAATCCAAGGGTTATATATTCACATACACACAGCCTATACTCTTCCCCCACACACACCTCTTTTACATAAATAAGTTTTTTAATATTCTTCTTTTCTTTAATTGCTCCATATCTTACAGAGTATGTAGTTTGGCTTATTAAAATACAAAGTTTAAGCTCAAAAAATATTCCCATGTACACTAGAGACACATCCAAAAGCCCTAAGGTCTGTACCCTGTTCTTCATGCTCTTAGCTGTCAATACATTTTTTCAAATACATTCTCTGATCCTCTGACACTTGCTCTGTCATCCAAGTACAGCACATATTCACCTTAACCTGGTTGTCTTCTTTTTTTCTAGAATGGTTTTGTCTGGTTTTTTCCTCTCAGTCTTGCCTTTTTCTCCTATCTGATTAATATCTTTTTTCCTATTGCACTACCCCTCAGTGAATCTACAGGTCCATCTCTACTGCCACATCAGCTCACTTATAAACCCAAATTCCAGTTGCCCACACTGCCTATTTACTCACCCTCATTAGGGCCTGGCAATGAAACACAGACATACACAGGAGCAATCCTGAACTCTAATTTTGTCCCTAAAGAGTATGGATGACACAAATTCCAGCATCACAGAATGGGAGATCTGAATCTCTAGAGGTAACAGTTAACAAAGGTCCTACAGACAGTATGTGAACGCTGTATCACATTGTATGCTTTGGGAATAACCCCTATCAAATTGTGATACTTCAGTTAAACATCTTGAGACTGCTGGATCTATTCTATTCCTCCTTAATTTAAAAGGGAAAGGAAATTTCTCCCATTATGGGATGTCATTGTGAGAGTGCTGCTTACATGCTAAAGCTTTCTGTTTATAAGCTCTGGTGTGCTTTTATTTACTCCTACTGAAATACACCATTTAATACCTACACTAAATTGCTGCAGAAGAAATAAATAAAGGAGAATTCAAAATAACGTCAACAGCCAGAGAAGAGTAAATAATAATAATTAAAAAATTAAACATTGCACAGGCAAATTTCAAGCACCCATGGAAGTTATAAGTTATTGTTTGTATAATCCACAGGAATTGTATCAAAAGATTCAAAATCCTTTGTATTCCTGACTAAACTTAAACAATGCTAATGGCTTTAAAAAGTGGTATAGTATTGAATGAGTGGTCAGTTAATATCACTTTTTCCAGCAATGAAATAAAACAACTGGAGATGTAATGACTGTCAGAAAACACAATCTTCTACAATTGTACAGTGTATTAGAACAGAAAAATTGAATTTTAAGAATTTTATAATGATTTAGGAATCCAAGTAATTAATTTCAAAGTGACTTTGATGTGGACAAACCCATTTTTAACTAAAAGCCAGAGGGAGGTGGGGTTTTTTCAGAAAGAATTTACATTGTAGTCTCAAAGTAATACATGTGTGAATGCATCCTTGTCACTATGGCCTTCTAGTCTACAATCAATTGCAACTCACTGTTCAGTGCAGTTATACTGGGGTTTAACAAACTCCAAGTATGACTCACCACTTTCCTTATGGTCATGACACTACTGGGCCTAAGATTACTTAGGTTCAGGCATTTATTTGGCTATGTGTAGTCAAATCCTGAAAGAGCTCAAGCACCCACAGCCACTATTTCAACCTACTCAGCCTTGACAGCCCCATAACTGTACCTTCCAATCAAGTAAGTATTCATCACTGTTTATTTGATGCAAAATCATTGTTTGACCAGGATGAATTCTGCTCTTAAAAGGTAGTCTTAAGGAACAGAATATTTTTCAGACTTTTAACTTAATAATACAGTGTCTCTTTTTCTACTTTGATAAAACTGCAGAGAAACACTCAAGTGAGAATTTTTCATACCAGAATTGTTGCAGCAGTGTGAGGAAGTGCTAGAACCTTCATTAAGTTATAACACTGACATCCCACAGGAGCTGAGAAGCAAGGGGAAAAAAAGCTCAACACCAGTTCCACAAAGCAAAGAAATTCAGAAAGCAGAGAAACAGTAACTTCTTAAATTCAGAATGAATCATATGCCATCAACAAAGCTAACTTTAATATACTTTATTGTTTAGATGAATAAGAGAACTCTGGAAATCATTAGCAATACAATATCACCACCACAAATTATTTCTGTATATCTTGCTGTGTCAAGATCCAAATTGTTAGGTCTATCCTTTAATTCCCATAGTAGATAATCACAATTTAAACATTGAAAGTCATTATTGTTCAAAGTCTAAATGAATATTTAATAGTCCAAATTTGGTCACTTTTTCTAGATCAAGAGTTCTGCTTCCCTCTCCCAGCCATGTGTTCTTGCATTTGCTGTATCAAATGCTTTGCTTGGATTTACTATACTAAATACTTCCTCAACATATGACTTTTTACATACTTATATTAAAAAACCCCAAAACTTGTAAAAGTTAACACACACGATGCACTTAGAATCTCCCCTAAACAAAAAAACTAAAATTACATTAGCAAAATACTACTTTGTATCTCCGAACAAAAGCAATCAGTATTTATTCCTGGCTTTACTTCTTTATCATTCAATTACTGCTTGCCTGTAGACAAACAACATTTGCATGTTGGCTTTCATCAGAAGACCAATAAGCACACCAATCAACCATCTCAAAGCAACCTTGGTATATAAACAGTGCCCAACTCTCCAGCCAAAGCAAAACTGCTGGAATAATCTGAAATCACCAGAGCCACCAACCTGGGACTTCAGCTTCAGGTGGAAAAGGAAGGTGAGCTATTATTTGTCATAAGATTAAAATGGTATTTAAAAAGTGGGGAGATTAACACATAATATCTCACACACATAAAAACACAATTTAATGTTTACACAATCATTCTGTTCTGTTAATAATGGTCTGTATTCTGCACAGTATTTTTGGTTGTACTGCTAGTGTTCTGAAACTGGTATTTTTCATCCAGCTTGCTTTCTAAATATACTAGCATGAATCTGTTTTTCCTGGATGGATTTACTAAAGTAAATAAGAATGTAAATTATTTATGGCTCTACTATTTTTCTATTAACTTACTCCATTTATCTCTTATAAAACTTTGAGACTGGAATGCAAAATCTTGGCTAGTGCCTTTACAAGCAGCTAACCTGAGTTGATACCATTTTGGATATTGCATCTACATCTCTGCCCTGATCCTAGTAGTTTCTTTTTTTAATTATTATTATGCTGGTTTGGTCAGCTAGAAAAGCATACCTTTATATTCACAGGCAATATGCCCAGTAAAAAGGTAAACATACGGAATTCCCTTTTTTAAAAAAAAAAAAAAAGAAACAGAGATGCTAAAACCAGGGTTATTTTAACAACATCCTTGTCATCCTAATCAGCCGTGTGACTAAGAAACCAAATTGCTTAGAAATCAGCTCATATCACTTGGAATGGCTTCAAACTGAAAGACGGCACGTTTAGATTAGATATTAGGATATATCTGATACATATTAGATATAGGATATGAGGATAGATACTGTGAGGGTGGTGAGGCACTGGCACAGGTTGCCCAGAGAAAAGGTGGGTGCCCCATCCCTGGAAGTGTTCAAGGCCAGGCTGGATGGGGCTTTGAGCATCCTGGTCTAGTGGAAGGTGTCCCTGCCCACGGCAGAAGGGTCGGAACGAGATGATCTTTAAGATCCCTTTTAACTCAAACCACTCTATCATTTTATGACACACTCAAGGAGTGAGATGCCTAATGTTCTTGCATAAGCAATTCCTGAAATTTAAAATTCTGCTTTCATGTACACAGATTCTTAGAAAAGCATCTAAGCACTTGCCTTAGTTTAAATTATGAAACAAATCACTGGTTTCATGGGAAACAAAATGAAGTTCAAACTCTTTTTTTAAGCATAGTTCAGAGAGCCTGCCACTTTCAAGTGCTGGAAAGATTCCTGTGTATGAAGCTATTAACGGCCAGTGGATGCTTTAGTCCCTTTTAGTGCCTGACACTATTACCAAGGGCATAGATAATTTATAGATAATCTCCATAGCTGGCAAGTCTTTCCTGCCTCTGTTTTTAACAGCACTGCACCTATCCATCTCATACCATAGCCAAGTGCTAAAGCTGAAGATGACAATTCAAACATGCACCACAGCTGCTGTCTCAAAGAAAAACAAACAGAATAATTCAACAGTACAGGCTTTTTGTCTGTGTGCTGTAGTGACTGACCCAGCTAAAAAAGCAGATATCAATGACGAGATGCTACTCATGGAATACTTATCACAGACATAACATACTTACCCTACAATACAGATATTAACTAAGAAGTCATAAAACTCCATCTGATGACTGAACCATGTGTGAGCAATCGGCCCATGCTATTATAGAGAGCAAAAGGGGAACTGTAGACTTGCTAGAAAGAACTGGATGGTCAGCAGTCATTAACTGGCCTCTGCAAGCAATCATTAATAGCATTAGACCCTCAGATTAAAGACAATTTAGTACTGATGGCTAAGAGATTTCCTTAATCAAAGTAAGTTGAGAGCAAGTTACCTAAAAGCACATTTTGCTAGAACTTGGTACTACTTTATTCCAAGTGCAACTGTAGCCTATTAACTTGTAGTCAACCTAGCTCCCAATTTCCAGTGATATGAATGAAATATTAAGCACTCAAAAACAGTCCTTCTCTTACAGCAATATTACTAGGGCCAAAAAGTCATTCCTCTCTCTGTATTTACTTCTACCTTATATATAGACTGTCATGGCTGCTGCTTTCATGACTGAAAGTGAAAGTCTTAGTCTAGAAAGTGAAAGAACTATTCCTAGTTCAGCATTACCCTGCAGTAAAGTGAGCAAGGGGAAATGCAGCTGACAGCTCCTGACTTCACTTCTTAACCCACTGCACTGCGATGTGATCTATGGAAGGAAGGAATGCAGTCATTCCTAACCGACTCCACTGCTTAAGCTTAGTATGCTTGCTCCATTTCCTGGTGAGCAATGATGAAGTTATATGCAATCAATAATCAAAGAATACCAGCAAATCCTCCATTAATTGCCCAAGTAACAGGTGGACATCAGTTTTCACGTAACAGTCCAGTGTTACATTTGCTTGCACACTGATCACACATAATTCCTAGATCTAAGAAATAAATTACCCTCACACATTTAAAAAAAAAAATAACAACACTACACAATTCTGTCTGATCTTTTTAAACTGATTTTTGAAATCTGAGTGGCTTTGGCCAATTTGGGAGTCTCAGAACTTAATACCAGATATATATTTGAGCTCAGTGTCAGTTTGGACTAAATCACAGCTTTTGAGTTTAAATATAAAAATAAGGTAGAAAATCATGTTGTCACCTGTCCTACCTGCCTTTTCCATGTCCTCCTTCAAACCTTTCATTTTTAGGCAGAGATAAATACACAGAGAGAGACCTGAAATAACTCACTGGTTATAAAGGTACCTATTTCACCAAATACACACAGTTTAGATGTCATAGAACACAGCTGAACACACATAGTTAGGAAACCATTAATACTTAATACAGAGCATATCCTGCAGATGTAATATCATGGCAATCATCTGTTCTGGGGATCTGACATGACTAAGAATTTCTGGGAAGAGAAAACTGGAATAATTTATTCAGCATTAGCTGAACTGCTATCATCAAACCAAAAATCTATTACAAAAATTAGACTTCACTTCAACACACTAAATGGAAAAATACAGTTTGTAGTCACTGGACAAAGAAATACAAGTAATAGTATGAAGATAAATGTAAACCATGCCACTGTATGAGCAACAGTTTACTTCCTCACACTGATGAGAAGTGTGAGCTACATAGTAAAGGCTAGAGTAGCCTAAAATGAGCACAGCTGAGATAAGAAACTGCCTCAGTGAATTTAACCTAAAAATTAATTAATCAAAATTATAAACAGATAGTTTTTCTGCCTGGTTTAAAGCAGACTCCATTACACTCAGACCATTTGTATTTGTATGACTGTATTTTTCATTGGAATTTATACTAAAGCCATCAATGCTCCATGAAGCAAGAGAAAAACACTTAAAATACTGTTGAAGTAGTTAAATGAATCATCTGCAAATCACAAAGCAGCTTACTCCATGTGCTACAGCATGGAATATGAGAGGAGATCATGAAGAATGCTGAACTTTCACACCAAGCAATATAAAAGGTGTTTATGTGTTCTAACAGCTGCTGCATAAGTGCTTCTGAAGGACAGCCTGCAGGTTTCTTCTTGGATATTAAAGAGGATTTTGTAATTGAATTGAATCTTGTTAATAATCTAAAGAACTTAATTGAAAAGTGGTTTATTGGATTGTGTACTAGAGGCAACTTAATAGACTTGTGTTTTTGTCTCCATTCTGCTGATGAGTCACATAAAGAAAACCATAGTTTTCCTCCTATACAAAGTGAGAAAATGACAATACTTACCCCTTCCTTTCCATTTGTTAATGAGAAATACAAAAACTAAGCACAAAGTTATTTATAAACTGATGCCTTAACAGAAAAGAACCAATAAAGTTATTGAAAAACACAGTAACTCTGATATTTTGTGCCTAAAGCTCATTATCAACATTAAAACTTACTTTAATGATAACCCAGAATAGTATGACAACATAACTCTCAGTTATCTCACACTTTCTTAAGCTCCTTATTTATATTTTTGTTAATATCATAGTAGCTGCTTGAGCTAAAAGCAGCACAATTAGATCTCTGGCATTTGCATTATACTATACCGATAACTTGGTTTTAAACTTTTTTACTCTTTCAGCCACAAATATGCCCCTTTCCAACATAGTGATGCCACTAACCAACATCACTGCCATAAATTCATCCTTTTCTTTCTAATTTATCATTTTGTGTTGGGAACATTTTAACTGCAGCATTCCAGCTGATACATCCTCTTGCTCAGCACCACATATACAGAAAATGTGAAATTGCCTTCTAAAGAAGATTAAATATTGGCCAATTTTTCTGAAAATTAAGGAATAAGTTGGAATCCATTATCATGCACTCCTACATTCATCGTTAAACATGTATAAAAGCATGATTCATCTAGATAAAACAGTTACAAAATCAGAAAGTTTGTGGGAAGCAAACTCATTCTCAATATAAATCCAGTTGAAGTCCATGGAGTTATATTAGGAATCAGGCTTTTGACCTACATTTCCTAAATGCATGAAAATAAGATTCACACTTTCTTCTGAATAAGGCATTTAGCCATTAGAAACCTGAGTGACCCTTCCAGGCATGATTGTTAGTCTGACCCAGTAATTCCCTGCATTAGTATTACTACCAGGCTACCTTGGAGGATAAAAGTCCTTTCAGAACAAACTGTCAGCTCACTTTTAGGACACTGCAGTGAATTATAGGCTCTGACATTGATTTGTAGATCTTTAAACTGGGCAGTGATTTGCTGCAGTCGATGGCTCTGGCTGCACAGTGTGAAAACAGAACACCTCTCACAACACTGAGTATCTGACTCAATGCTTTCCCAGTATAATTGCAATTTTTTTATGGTGAGGATATGGTCTATGATTCATATCATCTCCCACAATCTTTTCTTCCTAATACATTGTTTGAACACGTACAAATGATTTGTAGATTGTCACTGCTGGTTCTGTAAGGAACAATCTCTTCCTACTGTATGATGCTAAGCATGTGAAATAGACTTTTGAATTTTGAAAACATTAAATTTGAAATAGCCTTTCTAACACATATTAGAAACATATGGCCACAACTAAAAGCTACTAATACGCTTCTATTTTCACCTTCCTTGTGAATACTCCAGCTGGGGGCACAATAGAGGTTTACAATGTGTACACATCTATTATACACAGTTTTTAACTCAATTATTACACAATTTTGCATTTACTGTGAACAGACAAGGCTTTCAAGGTTCTGACAAGAATCTCATTCTGAGGAACTCTCAACTCTCTAACCAAATCAGGAAATGAAGGAAAGGAAATCAGGACTTTGCAGGGCAAGATCTGCTGCCCTGGCAGAAATAAAGACAGGATAGAAAGGACAACTGGATTGACGGTATAGAAATACAGAAAAAAGATGAGACCAATTGTGACAGAGTGGTTATATCCACCTGTAAGTATCTAAACTCTTCCCAATCAAGAGGAAATGCACAGAAGTAGACATTTGGGACTTAGAGTTTAGGTAAAATATGGTACTCCCCTAAATACGAGCTGCACTGTGCTGCTTCAGTCAGTTCCATCAGTGGAACCCAGGTTGTTACAGACTCCCCGGCTGACAGACTCCTGCTAACCTTAAGGACTCTTTCCTCATTCTCCTATCACTTTAGATTTATACATATATTTCTCTGGGATCACCAAAGCATTTTCTATTATCTTCCCAAGTTCAAGAGAATTCCAATCTGCCTCTCCCTGTTTCTCCCAAGACTCACTTTCTGCCACAAGTAAAAGGAACACAATTTTCTTTACCTGCCACTACATCTCAACTTGGACACAGACAGAAAATTCTTAGGGGTGAGAGGATAACCTGATCTCACTCATTCCAGAGTGAGGAATCTGCTACCAAAGGAATCCATGATCATCATTTTCTCATACAGTTTCACTATGACAAGAGAAAGACAGCTGCTGCATAAATGACCAATGACATAACAAGGATAGGACGAGAAATGTTCGTTTCCTCTCACTTCTAACATTAACACATTTTGTAGGAAGTAACTTTTCAGTACTTCTTTAAGACATTACAAAGCATAAAAAAGGACAATCTTTTACATGGCTTAACCAGTATGTTTAGCACAGACTTTGTATCATAAGCCATTAAACTCTGTATAATAAGCCATTTGAGGTTTCAGTGGAAGGTTGAAGTGAGCCACAAAAAGCATTTTGCAGACCAGAAGGGATTTTATTCAGAGGTTTCTGGGATTATCACATGAGCTCTCTCTTAGCTGAGAAGCAAACTTTAAAAATAAATTAATGAATTTACTAAAGAGTTAGCATGATAATAGAGACAAGCAAGAAAAACAAACCAGATCCTCTATTTAACCTGTCTCTTCAGAGTGAACCTATGGTAAATGTAATTTTTTAGTACACTGTACTACATGGATTCCTCCAGAACTAATTTAGAGATAGTATATTAATGTTCTGCAATTTGTAGGAGGCTTTCTTTTTTTACTCCAAATACAGATCAGCTCTCCAAAAGTTTGGTGGATTAGATAAATGTTGTTTAGTGAACTGAAGTGACTCTCTTCAAGCAGTAAGCCCATGATTTCCTTAGAAAATAGGGAAGATATAAACGTAATTTTTTTTATGATTTTTTAATTGAGAGTTCTCCACAGTAGCCTTTCCTGCCAGTCACAAAGGGAGTGAAAAGGTGCAAGACAAATTCGTAGCAAGCAGGCTGACCAGCTCTGTCACACACCAGAGCCAGCCAGGAGGTGGCAAAGACATCACCTTTGCATTCTAACATCAGTTTCTGAGGACAGCACTGATCAAATTGCACCAGATAACAGAATTATGTCAAACCACCATCTGACTCCAAACAGTGACATTTCATTCCCTAGGATCTCCATTCAACAGCTAGGCAAATTTCTAGTTAGAGTAACAAAAGCAACTTTGTTTTTCTGGGATTCCAATTTTAGTCCAAGCAGAGTCTAAATAGGCACTTCTCATGTAAATAAGATGCTTCATAAAAACTAACAAAATGCAGGCACTGTTTACTACAACTGGCCTCCTCAAGTCTATATAATTTGAATATTTACAATTACAGAGGCTCATTTACAAAAATTATTTTAAAATTTATCAACTCCAGTGGCAGTGTTGCAATATTCTAAAATAAAAAAAACCCTACACACTCATCTATAAACATGGTTAGATATAACACAACATAATAACAGTGGGAAATCCACTTGTTAGAAATATTGTATCATAAGCTGACACATTTGCTCTTATAACCCTGTTAGTTAGGACCCTAAATTACTTGCTATTTCAGGTCATTTAACAACTCATATTCCTTATTGACACCACCATTTCTCTAAAAGGCATAAACCTGTGATTTCAGAAGGTGCTTAAGCGAACAGACTGCTCCGGTAACTCCAGTGAGCCCTCAAGAGTAAGAAAAATAAAGTATGTATTTTTCATGCTTTGACATATTTCACTTCTTGCTAAACTTGTCTTTTTCTTGGAGACTGCACAGTCTGCAAGACTGCACAGAAATGTATAATCAGATTAAAATATGGAAATTCACAATCAGAACACAATAACGCCTGCTTGTGTTTGCAACAAGATGAGTTAGTTCCACACCCTGCCATATTCACCTGGGGAAGGAAGGAGTATCATCCAGCCAGATTTGCCTGCAGTACAGCTCCCTGTCAGGTAAGCAGTGTGTTCACAGGGATGTGTTCCCTTACTGCCTTCCAGCAGGATTATCTGAGATCATCCTGATCGGACAAGCACAAAGGTCTAAACATCTACAAGGACATGTAGTGACAGGACAAGGAGGAAGGACTTTAAACTGAGAGCAGGCAGGTTTAGATCAGGTATTAGGAGGACATTCTTCACTGTGATGTGGTGAGACACTGGAACAGGTTACACAGAGCAGTTGTGGATACACCATCCCTGGAAGTGTTCAAGGCCAGGCTGGATGGGGCTTTGAGCAAACTGGTCCAGTGGAAGTTCCAATTCCATTGCAGGGGAGTTGGAACTGATGATCTTTAAGGTTCCCTCCAAACCAAACTGTTCTATGATCTACATGCACCCACTCCATACAACTGTAACCAAGGATGACTGAAAACTATCTGATTTTAACTGGCAAGTGGCTACCAAGTGTTCTGGAGGGGAGTTTTCCCCTAAAAAAAGAGAAACTGAGAGCACATGAAAATGAGCATGATCTTAAGAACCAAAAATACAATGACAGCAAAAAAGATCCAAGACATTTGAGAAATTTGCTATTCAAAGGACAAGGTTAAAAACATGAGCTAGTCCAGCTGAGAAACAGAAAAATGACCAATAATTGTGGGGGCAAGTAAGAAAACTCAAAACTGGGAGGAAAAGACAATGCTACAAGGATTAGTCATAGAAAAGTGCTGAGGTGAAGAGCTAAAAATGTGCTTAGACACAAAATTTGTGTCTGAAGCTGTGGTTGCTCCAGATCTCATTTAGCAATTGTCAAGCAAAAGGAATATAAAATTATCTCATTTTAAGTTACGACAGAGTTCAGAACACTCTATGGTTGAAAGAAGCTTTCAGTTGGATACAAATGAAAAAGCCTAAGCTGGGAAAAAAAAATTCTACTTGTTTGCCTTTTCCATGTCTTTACCATACATATGTAAATATTTTTATAATGTGCTTTGGGAGTGGTAGAAATTGAAAAAAAAAAAACCAACCAAGCAGAGTCAAAATAATTACACCTTTGTCAACATACAACCCAATCAAGTAAAAAAAGTGATGAGCATAAGCCAAGTAATTTTTCTTTATTAAACAAGAGCACTGCCTGGGAGATACAATGAAAGAAGCAATAAGAAAACAACAGAATACTTTTTCATGGTATTAAATTATTCCATTAGAGGTGATCTTTTGAGACATCTGTATCAGAAATATACAGAGCTTAAATAAGCACTTGGTTCTGAATTTTATCTCGGTATCCACAAGTACTTGTTCCATGGGAAGTCCTTTTTCTATGGATCCAAGGTTGGCTTTTGCTAGCTATGAAAAATATACTACAGTAGTTACTATTATTATTCATCTAGGGTATAAAGTAACTCTTTATTCTGTAAGTAAATAAGATTCAGATGCCAAGAGACCAGCTCATGGTGAAGTCATAGTGTCTTACATGCTCAGAAAGCCACAAATGAGCAAGTTAAAGCCCTTACACAGTCCAAAACTTCAGTAGTGTAAGGCACTAGGTAGTACAAGCTACTGGAGTCTAAAAATGAAACACTTCATGGTTTAACAAGATCATGAAAGCCAAGAAATATGAATAAAGACAACAAGGCCATTATTTTCTCATGATCTACTGAACAAGGAGGTTCAGAGTTCAAACTACAATAACAAGTTAGCAGCACTCACTGATTCTCAAGGCCTGAGTTTTCTCTTTTGCCCTGCCTAGTCAGCTCATCTGAACAGCTGCTTCTTGACAGGTGCTAAGAAAGGAAGGGAAAATTTTTTCCTTCAGGAATGAAGTTCTTCTGATTGAACCCAGGGAATCCACATAGGCCTACCATGAGGTGTTCCTCCACTATTACAGAGGATCCTTTGGCCATCTCTGCTCTTCCCAGACACTGACATAAATTGAGTATGTACCATTTTTTCCAGAACAAGTACCTAAAAGTTTTACGTTAGAAAGGTTTAGACTGTGGGAAACAAAAAATTTTCTTACTACATTTGCTATGAAAATAAATGAAGAAAAAGATGCTACAATGCTGTAGAAAGAGCCTATTGCACCCATAAAGTAGAAATACATGAAGCAGTGTAGCTTTTCTTGAATGCAGGCATAGGTATTCTAAATTAATACAAACATACACTGTCATGTATAAACATTTTGTAACACATCTAAGTATAATACATGATAAAAAAATGGGCAAGGAATATAGAAACATCAACAGTGTGAGAGGAAAAATAGGGAAGAATGGCTTTACCCACAATGGCTCCTTCTTCCCTCGACAAAGAGTTCCACAGCCTGATCATCTCAACCTCAGTGACTAAAACCAAGGACCAAATCCATCAGCACTAACTACAGCTCTGTGACACTACTATTAATTTAGAATAAGCTTGTTAATAAAACTTGACTGCTCTGAAGTGCTAATAATTATTAATAAATTTTACAAACTAAGCACTGGCAAGATGTATTGCTACTAAATGTCACTCTAGTATAGTTCTGTTTGAAGCTTCAAACTGGTTTGATCTATCAGATTGTAAATACTCTCATTGTTGCAATATTTTACTCTCCCATTCTCTAACTTGTGCATACTTACATTCAATTGCAGCTCAGCAGGCAAGAAAAATACTGCTGCAAAATTAATTGTGAAAATACTGAAGCTGCAAGCTTGGAAACAAATTTTCCAAGCTTGTGTGCAACTGTGACAACATCTAACCAAAGTCTACAAGTTTGCATTTCTAGAATTTAGAAGGAAAATACTGACTTCTTTGCCAGCAGTTCTGTCAAGTCTCAAACCATCAGTAAGAGACGTTTTTACTAAGTTCTGACATTCTACCTGCAATATAAGCATCAACTGAATCCATAACAGAGTTCAGCAGGGTCTCTTCTGCTTTGGGACTCCACACAACAGCAATGGGCACCATGAGTCCCACCAGGGTCCACACCCAGAGGAGCTTTACTGTAAAGCATACGTATTTCCCAGCAAACAACCACACCTCCTTCTCCAGGCATTTCTCTATCACATTCCAGGGCACCTCTATCTCCCTTCACACCTCCCTCCAAATTGCACAGTCCAAAGCAGTGGGTTCACAATATTCAAGCATCTGTGCTGTTATTCCCCACAGCTATTGCCTTATGGCTTATCATAACATGGAAATTTTACATAACAGTTTACATAACTGTTTCAGAAAAGCGTCAATAACGTTGTCAAAACAGGGGGGTTTTACCGGGCAGGTCCAAGGAATTTGAAGAGCGGAAAAATATTATTATTGATAGAAGTGTGTTAATTTAATATCTAAAGGTCAAGTTAAGCCTGCAGGACATAGGACATCTGCTGTCTCATACCAGCTTACCTTGTTTCTGAACTGAGAGAACATTTAGCAGGAGGGGAAAGGATAATGTATGTGCAACTGTGACAACACAGAGCAGTTTCCTTGGAGAATGAAGTTAGACTCCACATCCACCCTGTGGTAAACCAGCAGTACACACTTGCTGCAAATCTCTGGAGAGAATTGCAAGTATTGTCCCTTCCCACTATGACCCTCACACCTGCTCAATTCATGAGCACACTCCTTCAACAGCTCTCTGCAGCACTCCCTCCATTTGCTCCAGTGGCAGAAAAGAGAGGGAGCAGGCTGACACATTACTGCTGTCTGGGGCTACATGGTGGGGCTGTTTGTGGCCCAGAGACTGCTCACACAAGGGGGCCCTCGGGGTACCTCCAGTGCAGTCATGGAACAACACATTCAGTAGTAGAGAATTCAAGGACATGGCTTCAAAAAGTTTGTGCTATTGTTTATGCTATTTCCTGTGCAGCCTCAAGTTGATCATGATTCTGTTTACCCTCCTGTGCAAATGATATTTTAATGACAATGTTATGAATAGCAAGTCATTAGAAGTAGAGAGAATAAATGAATAAAATAAATTAACGAAAAAAGCAAAGGCAAGAGAGAATTTCAGGGGAGAAAATGCAGAGCTTTGCTTACTGATGCTTCTCTCGCTACATCACTTGATTCATTTTTACATGGCCTCCAAAACACTGAAGAAAAACATGAAAAAAAGCTTTATACTGCAAGTGTGGACTAGTTGAACAGATGATATTTCTTGCACCTGCTTTTCTCTAAAAGGTCTCTTGCATGTAATGTACTCCATCTATGCTGTTTACAGAATGTTGTTGCTTTACTTTTGAAAAATCTGCAAAGAAATTCTGTTTAATCCTAATGACAATATGAAGTTCAGCTGTTTCTGCATTCTGTATTCCTTTAGAATTAGGTTTCCTATTTGAAGCAGAGGGAAAACTTGTTAAAAGAATGCATGTTTCCTGCTTTTAGAGGTATCCATCCCATCCAAGGCAGCAGCAATGAAAAAACTAAATCCAAACTCAAACAGGCATTAGGAACTGTGTTTCCAATTCAATTTGTATCAGAGTGGCATTGAGAGAGAATGCGATAGCAGTGAGAGCCCAAGGATATAGGAGGTCAACTTATACATAATTAATTTGTTAATCTTCCCTGGTATTTCATTGAAATGTGTTATTTTCTCAAATATATCCAGAAGTATGACAAGCTGTCTTTTCAAATGGTTTCATGTGCTTGTGCTCCTCATTCTGTATTTCAATGATAGATAACAAAGGATGGTGATATTTTAGCCACTTTTAAACATCTCCCCTAGCATTCTAGAATTTGTTTACTTTGCCATATGCTATTTAATGGCACATTTATGTTCAATCAGAATGTTCAATCACAAGAATCTAAGAATAGCAAATGGCCTGGCTTTTTTCTTCACAAAATCACAGGAAACTGACTCTTTAGAAGCAATCCTTTATGTTTGATGTTACAGGTATTTTCAATGTTTGGGGTTTAATTAAAAGTTCAATGGTAAGAGTGCAAGTCTTTTGATTCTTTTAATAGATCTGCATTTTTTTTGTTTTACTAATTATAACATAAAATTTGTTCAAAGAGTGCTTTAAAATGTAGAATTAAATAATTCCTTACTACAGTGGTATGTTAAAACTGCAATACTGAATACTCTAAGGGAATCATCACTACACCGAGAACCAAGAATATCCTGTAGAAAAGGCAGCTACTGTGTTAATCACACCATTTCCCTCCCTCAGTCCCTCTTGATCCTTTCAAAAACACCTCTCAATTCCTTTCTTTTTTAATAGGAGAGGCATTGTTGTGACTGTTTCTGAATAATTAAGTGTTGCAGGAGGAACACTTGAACTCAAAAGGCCACCCTTTCAGTTGACAAGGAGGCAGCTCATACACTGTAAGGACACAACAAAGAATGCAGGAATGTTCGCTTCAGTGAGTCTATAATTTTGGGCAACATAAAACACACTGCTCTAAAGCAAACTGTCATTGTAATCTTTTCCTTATTTTAATCTAAAAATATACTCCCTGAATCACTTCTGTGTAGTCTTAACTCTTGCATTCTCATCATGTGTGCACTTGTGAATGCTTGACATAAAACATTGCCTGGCAGACAAGCAGAACAACTGCATTTTTTTTTCATAATAGCATACTGAAAGCACTTTCAAGACTCTCTAAAATTTTTCTTAGAGCTGTCTTATATCTGGACCTCTGAATAAAACTGGTCTTGCACTTTGGGGAATAATTTTAATGATAATAAGCTGCTTCAATTTTTCCAGTATATTCCTTCTTTGCTTGGGAACTTTTTCTTTCTGCACAAGAAGAGATATGAGGATGAAGGAAGCAACATGACTATATTTAGATAACTGTTTGCATAAGATACTGTTAATGTTTACAGAATTATGACAAAGGGGGATTTTTTGAATAATGAAGTTACTCAATTAAAAATAATTTAATGTGCTGGATTAGCAGGGTGTTGGGAAAATACTGAAACAGTTACCTGGCAATTGATCAAGGAGCCTTGTCTCACAGAACAATACTAGCACAAAAATAGCTCATAAATCTGAAAAGCTGATTACTAAAACTGTTGTGGGAGCTTTATTTTTTAGAAGAATATTGAATTAATGAGAAATAATACAAAGGGGGAGTTTAATTATTCTGAATAGAACAATTTTCTACCCTAGCCTCTCAGGATGGGTATGATTATGTAGGTCACATATCTAAAATGACTTTTATGCATATTTCATTAAAAGCCACATCTTTTCATGAAGGATAGCAACCAATAAACCCTCTTCAGATAGTACTCTCTCTAGTGCCTTAAAAGAAAGCTATTTCCTTTGTGGTTATGGAGCTGTTAAAGATGAGCCATCAATGAATACAAAAACAGGAATATCTTATTTTTAGGCTATTGTTTTTACACAACAGTAAGTTGTTTTCTTTCTCACGCTCTCCAAACCCTCACAATCATTTTGAATGTATAGGAATTAGACATTGGCCAGGATTCCTGGTCTGCTTGTACTTCTTGAGTGTTACTATCAATCTGATGAGAATTTTAGATAGGCATTTTCATGTTGATCCAAACAATAAGGTCTTGATCCTAAGCTGATTTGTAAGAATTTTCAACTAAATTTTACAAATGCAAATGAAACTAAAGAATCAATAATGAAATTGTTGATAAAATAGATTGATTTTTTTTTTAGTTGCCATCCACTTCTGCTGTTTTCAGACAGGAAACATTCTTACAACCCATTTTAGTGTTTTTCTGCTTCAATTTTTAACTGGCTTACAGACCTTTTTCAATGTAACAAACCATTCCTCACTAGATTTACATGTGTCAATGCTTTCAGTGAAATATGTGCACAGTCTTTTAATCACTGTTGTCACCTTTTCTCAGCTGCAAGACTGAGATTTAGTGTATTCCACATAATGGTGGAAATGTTTTGGCCCATTAAGCACCAGACAGACTAATAACAATTTAATCTTTTTTTGCCTAATCTTAAGAAGTTATTGTGTACAGTGGAGGATCAGACGGTTGATAAGGTACTGCCATACATGATACTAAAACCTGGATCTCTCAGGTCAGTGACTGAATGTGTATAAAATTCTAGCTTATCCAATATATTCTACTGCTGAACTGAGTTGTACTCAGTGCATGTCTTCAGAACTGAAGGTCTATGTATTGACTTACACACTACCATATCCACTTTATTATTTAGAGTCCTAAATAACTGCTTGTAATATTGAAGTTTAGGAGAAATAAATTCCCAGGTGTTCCTGCACTCTCCACTTCCATATACATTCACACCAAGATATAAGGAGCAATAAAGAAAAAAATGCATTCTTGTTAAATTATGAAGCCACAACTTCTATTACATTTTGGTACATATCTTGGCTGTGGTACTTCTGTGTGTGAAATGTTTGATGGAGCTTTGGAAATATTCTCCCAAACTTCAAAAAATATCAAAATTAATTCCACTACTATTTTCACAGCTAAGCTATTTTAGTCTTCAATGAGCACTACTTTAAAGAAAGGGTAGTTGGAGTAAAATTGTTAACCAGACATGAAGAAAGACAGCATGCAAGAGAGATACTTCAGCTAAGCAAAAATATTATTAATTCAGCACTGCCTCATACAATACAGATCACGGTTTGATCTTAATTGTTTCCCTTGGAGAGAATTGTCATGAGTTCCTTTACCCAGTGCTGAGACTGCTCAGCCTTCTCTTGAAACTTTTTACCCAATTCCTCCCTCAGTGTACTAACTGTACTTAGCATCCTCTTGAGTGACATTGTGCTCTGCTGGCTTACTAAGGTTCCAGTTCCCTTCTGCCCAAACCATGTCAGCCATCTGTTTGTTTCCTGATGAACTGTGGCATTCTGAACTATCTTTCCAACAGACAAGATAGTGCTTTGGTTGGTGTGAAGTTGCCAACCTGCACTAAGCTGGAGATGAGGGGGAAAGCTTCCCATTCCCCAGAGAGAATAACACCCTTGAAGCTGTTTTAAAAACCAGACACATACTAAACCAGAAGGGTGGAAGCTATACTCTTACTGTGGGACAGAGCTCAAGCTGGAGTGAGCACAGGTTTTGTACACATTCCATCTTGTGTGCAGAAACTTAATGTATATATCATCAGTGTTACTCTGATTCCCCACTACCAAATCCTGCCAACTCAGAGAAAAAAGACAGAGCAAATGTTCCTTATCTACCCCTTACATCAGCCCTTTATAGCCTTCTTCCTACAGGTACATGCTAAAATCTTCAGATGTCTGGAACTGTAGGAGTTTCTCAGACCAGTTCCCAAGGAAGAGATGGTATCTTCCACAGACCTCTGCCTTCCTCCACACAGGCCAAGGACAGACAGGGTCTACACTTGAGTCTGATACAACCAAATGACACTGGATTGCCCACTTCCCCATAGGAATTCCTATGACTTAGCAGATCCCATCCTAGCATACTCCTGCAGTGTATCATACACAATGCAGTTGGAACAGGTAAGAAATAGAAACTGCTTCAGAGTTGCAAGTGATTCATGAGTTAAACTTGGCTGCCCTAGGGCCATTCAATTCCTACAAGAGAGTGAAAAATTAGATGGATTTTTACATGCTTGCTAGCACAAAGACTCTAATGCCATATGTTTATACTTATGGATACCTTTTGTGCTTAACTTTCCATTTTGCTTGTGATGCTTCTTTTTGCTTAGTTTTCACATGCTGCTGGCATTTAGGGTTATTTAATGTGGCACAGAAATTACTCCTAGTCTATACAAGACCATATGCCACACTTGGAGAGTAGAGCAAATACAAATAAGGAGCTTTCATTTAATCTCAGATTTAATTTGCAATGATCTAGACTACTGTGATCTGAAGGAGTACCATACCAACACCAACATACAAAATTAGAAAAGTAGTGCTGAGAGCACACCTGCTACACCAACTAGATTGTGCCTGACCTCAACCACATACAAATTGTTACTAGGCACATAAGGGTAGCTTATAAAAGTGCTCATAGGAAATTAACATTTTTTCCAACAATTACTCCTCTGAAATTATTAGAAGAAACAAAATGATACCCAGGATCTGTGCACTCTATGGTTTTTAACTGGCACCAACAGATTTAGCCTGAATGTTCCCAACATATTAGCTTGATAGCTACTAGGAGAGAAACTAGAAGACAAAACTGCACTAGCTTTTACGAACACAATTTAAAATGGAAAGACAAAATCATTCAGCTTGGCACCACAGGTAAAAAGTAAAAACTGAGAAAACTTTGCATTGCCCAGGTAGACATGGGTAAATTCCAGCTAGTTGTAATTATTCTTTGCTACACCTGAGGTTTAGCTCATATATGTTTCCTGATACTACTATCTGACAGCAATACAGCAGGTGTGCATTCTTCAAGATAGGGGACAGAGGCTGTTTGAGAAGCTAAGAGACAGTCTGCATTTAATTCTGACTATGACTCAGATGCTGAGATAGGAGGGACAACAAAAAACATCAACATAAATATTTTCCAGTAAAAGGGATACTTCATCATCATCTGAACAATTTAAAAAAAAAGCAATGACTATATCCCAAGGGGTTGTTTTCTTCTACTAAAAGTTAAGTGGCATTAAACATTTCCAAGGCTCTGTGTTACTTACACAACAGACAGAGCTCTCGTAGCCATTTATGTATGTTACATATGTCATTTACACTGAATGACAGTGACTGAAATGCCAGCATACAAGCAAACCAAGACCCCTGGGAACAGCATACTGCAAATTAATGACAAGTAACTCTCAAAAGGTTGTTAAATTTCAAATCAGTTCACCATGTGTAATTATTAAATACATTACCTGTAAAAATAATTATGTCTACGCAACAAGGTTGTATCACAAGTCCTTGCTGACTAAGGGTTGATTAGAAATACTACAAATACCATGTTATGGGAGTTGGGTTTTTTGCATTATCAGTTTTAGCTAGCTCAAACTCAAAATCGATACAATAATTCAAAATAATACAAATTCACTAAAGTATGTGTTTTTAGGG
This sequence comes from Calyptomena viridis, assembly GCA_013390005.1. NCBI lineage: Eukaryota > Metazoa > Chordata > Aves > Passeriformes > Eurylaimidae > Calyptomena > Calyptomena viridis. The sequence continues at coordinate 197,838 of WEIV01024742.1, forward strand.
TGTACTTAGGGTTCAGGCTTTTTAGCCTAAGCAGGTAATAAATTGAGAAAAATTTAAGTAATTGTTTCGGATTTGTTTCAGTTTCTGTATTGCTTTGTCACTCAGCATTTTCTAGTTTTGTCATTTTCCCTCTTTTTATACCTTTGTTCAGCCTTCCCCTTCTTTCACCTTCATTCCCCTTCTACTGCTATGTGTATGATTACACTGCAGTGTAGACATTGTCCAAGATGGGACTCCAAACATTTTAAAAAAATCTGTAACTGCCAGGTCAGAAAATATCAAGACTAACAGAATAGATTTTCTTCTAATTTATGTTCTCTTAATTACCAAACACCACCATTTTTCCTCACAAATATCAAAAACTGTCTACCAAAACCAGGAAAACTGTTTCAGTTAGTCTTATCTGTGTGCACGTAAGTTCTATACGTATAAAAAAATTATTATAAACAGTTTCATATGCAACTTTTCAACCAACCTAACTACATATTATTCTGAAAACTACAGTTTGAAGCTCTGAAATACAAATAGTAAAATTTTACGTAAGTACTTCTGATATCTTCCTTTACTAATCTGGACAGCTATGCCATCTCAAATCTGTGTTGTCTTAGACAAAGCTTCTTGAGAAATCACCTACTGTTTATATCTGATTTTTGTCTTCTATGAATGCCTTTGATCCTGCTTTGATCTTCTTNTCACCTTGCTAGAAAATTACACAGAACAGTAAAATCTAAGATCTTTTCTCTGCTCTCAGTGCTCACATAGGGCTGTCCTCTGTACCACCACTACTAATACCTCTTTTCCTCTCAAATTTGGATTATGTCAGCCAATATTTAATTTCAAAAAAAACCAACAGGAAGATGAAGGAGGGAGCAAAGTGTTTGCTTTTTTCCCCCCCTGTAGAAAAGAGGATCAAAAAAATACAATCCAGGGAACGCAAACACTTTCCAACATAGTTCATCTCTTGTCATTCTGTTACTGTTGAAACACTTCTTTGAAAAGTATGGCTTTTCTTTTCCTTTC
>WEIV01024745.1:2430-20451 GCA_013390005.1 Calyptomena viridis
TAGTATGGCTAGAAGTGTCAGGTAGGTTAAGAACTCTGTATCAGTTTAGCTTCTGAAATTGGCTTGGTATGGAATATCTTGCGGTAATGTGACTTGGCAGGGATTTGGTGTCTGTGTTGCATAGACATGGCCACAATTACTAATGGGTTTATTCTGACAATCACGAACTGCTCCTTTCTTAGCATTTTGAAAGTATGAGAGGCAGCACGTGGCATCTGTTTCAGTTACCTGATAAACTTCTGCACCATTGAAGCACTTTCACCATGTGGTCTCTGACACACTAATTGAAATAAAACTAAAACTAGATTAATGAGACATTTACTAGTGAGGGATGTATATGATTAAAAAAATTCCTGTATTATGTTTTGGATACTAACATTTCTGTCAGTGAATTGTTTGATCAGCAAATGAACCTGCTATTTCTATCTCTCATGTTATTTGTCTGAATATTGTTGATATATGTATGTATGTATTCATGCTTTCAGAAACCTAAGAGCTATACTGCAGCAGAAGCAACTCTGAACATCAATCCTTCTGTAAAGATTGACTCAGATATTAATAAAGTTTGTCCAGCCACGGAGAACACTTACAGCGATGAATTCTATACCAAGCAAGATGTGATTGTTACTGCTTTGGACAATGTTGAAGCAAGGAGATACATTGATAGGTAGGTGTGGAAAGGAAGCAAGGGCTGCTTTTCGTGTTCCATCCGTGCTCTGCTTTTCTGTTCCTAATCTTCCTGACCTGCAAGTGCTTATAAAAGATCTGATGGCAAATTGCTCAGATATACCTTGTTCCTTTATAGAGATGCAGGCTGGGAGGAGGAAGAGGTTTCCATGGTGGAAACCAACTGTGCCGTTGTGCAGCTGCTGCTGTTCACATAGCAGAGAGCCTTGGAGCGTGTTCTTGAAAATGAATAGCTGTTGAGTTCTGATGGCAGGGAGAATACTATGGCAGTCTTAAGGTTGAATTGTTTATTCATAGAAATAAGCATTTAAATTTAAAAGTAGAGATGTTTACATTTAAAAATCATTTCTAATGCTCATAATCCACATAAGCCCATGTTTATGGTATCCTGATCTAACTTGAATGGCTCTTCTTATTTAATCTCTTCTGTGCCTGAGTTTGGTACAAGCTTTCTACTCTTCTGAAAGAGCCTAGAGACACCTGTGGTTACACTCCGGTAATGTCTGCAGGGCAAGAGTGTAGCGATTACGCTGTATGCTGATAGTCTGTGTCTTTCCATGTCAGTCGTTGTGTAGCAAACCTGCGTCCTCTTATAGACTCTGGAACTATGGGAACGAAAGGACACACCGAAGTTATTGTGCCCCATCTGACAGAGTCCTATAACAGTCACGTAAGTGTTTTAAGACCATCACTCACCCTCTGTAGCTAGTCCCATAATGCCCTCGGATTCTTCAATCATTTATGTGTCTGTCTAAAACAAGTGGACTATTTGAGTTGCTGAAGAACACTATTATTAGGAAATAATTACTTCCTTGGTTTCTGAAGAAAATCTCACAGGAAACAAAATTTGAGCAGTTCTTTGCAAGCATACATAACAGTTCTGTTTGAATGGGGAAGGGGAAAATGAACCTTCAGGCTCTTGCAGTACTCCTCTGTTTAAGCTCTTATGAAACTGCCTTTATAAGGCAGAAATTAGTTGATTGGGATTACCATGAAATGCTGTGGACACAGAGGCAGGATTTTGAGCTTCCTAACATCTTGCTAGGGCCCATAAAGAGGTCTTTCTGACCTTGAGTGAAAGGGCGTGTTTAATGTTGAGAGTTTATGTGAATGTGGACAGCACATCTTGGAAAAGCTGCCTGGCAATCTTGCCTGTTGTTTGTGTTTTGGAGTTCAGTTTTGCTTTCCAGTGTTGAGTTTATCACTTCCTCCCTATGAGGAATAGTCTAATGTTAGTGTTTACAAAGAAAATTTCTAAGCATAAATAAGGCATTTTGTATTTTATAACAGCAGAGTTTTAGACTTACATAGTCTATATGTTCTTGGTGCTATTATTAGCAATAAACTTTAATAAGCCTGCATGTACATGCAACCCTCCTTAATTACAGAGGGATCCACCAGAAGAAGAAATACCATTTTGCACCTTGAAGTCTTTCCCAGCTGCCATTGAGCATACGATACAGTGGGCAAGAGATAAGGTAATGGAATAAGCTTACTGGAATTCAGCTTATCTAAATGTGTATTTGGAGGAGTGAGGGATCTGATACACTACTTGAAAAATACCCTGTTTGTTCTTTTTATTTTATAGTTTGAAAGTTCATTTTCACACAAGCCTTCATTGTTTAACAAATTCTGGCAAACCTATCCATCAGCAGCAGAAGTTTTACAGGTAAGGGAATGTCTACTTCTTTATAGGTTTTGTTTCTATTTAAATTCAGTGAGATTTGGGTTTTTATGACTTTTTTCAGGAAACCTGAAGACCTACTTGATTGAGTCATTAGCTGATCATCAGATGAACAGTATTTGTGGTGTGTCTCATAGTTAAACCTTCTGGAGGTCATGTGCTCTGGACATGATGTAGAAGTATAAGAAAGGTTGAGGCACTGCTAGCATATGTGACTGGTACATGTAACTATCTGATGTGTAACTATCTGGGAAAAATGAAAGGCAGACTGAGTTTGAAGGGAATTCAACTGTGCAATGAATTAGATTCAATTGTTTTACTATTTTTCTTGTGAGTCTGTAATGACCTGTGGTCCATAAGGCTGGGTGGAAGTAAATCAAGTAGACCACAGCACCTGGGAAAAAACGCACTGGAGAGGATAATATAAAGCATAGTATTTCACAAAGTGACCTTCTGTTTCCTTTTGCCGATAGATTAGTAAAAACATATTTACTGTTTGACTTGATTTGAAGGAATCTTGTCTGTTTTAACATTTTCATGTTTCTTTATATAGAGAATAAAATCAGGAGAGAGCTTAGAAGGCTGTTTTCATGTTATTAAAACACTCAGCAGAAGACCCCGAAGTTGGACTCAATGTGTAGAATTAGCAAGAGTAAAATTTGAGAAGTATTTTAGCCATAAGGTAAGACCTGTAAACGAGGATTTTAGAAAATTTGGTAGCTCTTATAACTAGATGTCCAAGTCTTTGCGTTCACTTCCATTTCTTCATAAATAATGAACTGCACTTGAAACTGAAAAATGTTGCATCCCTTTCTACTGTAGCACTTCTAGGTCTAGTTTATTAACTCACTCTAGTAGCTCTGTTCAGTAGTTTCCATGCAGTCTCCTTGGCAATTTTCCAGCCTTCTAGGTATTGTGTTTTCCAAAGTATCTGGATTATCAGATGTCTTTCACTAAAGAACAGTGGATTTTTGTTTCCTGCACTAAACTTCTGTTATTGAGCTGATCTGCATAACTCTGACTTTCTCAAAGATTGTCAGAAATAAGAGCCAGTCATTCTAAGAGTCTGGTCCACAATGTTTCTTAAAGTACGTGTGTAATTTTGTTGCAAAAATGTGATCATGATGTTTATTAATAAACATACCTGTGCCTATGGAAGCCCTGGTGGTAATTGTCACATTGATAAAATGTTCTATTCCCAAGTGTGAATTTGTATGCAATAATCCTAAAGTGACAGTAGGGTTGGGGGGAATGCTTTCGTTTTTGGATTAAGTGTCTTGCTTGGACTTTGTACAGATGAGGTGACACTGTCATCTTTGTTCTGTGAATGAATGGGCAAGTCATTTTGTCTAGTAGTACTGGTCTTTAAGTTGTCCTTCTTGACACAATTGTCTTAAGATTTTCTTAAGTTTTCTTTAAATTACTTCAGCTATGTATTGGAGTGTATTGAGATTTGATGTCATTACTGAAAAGAAGGTTTGATTTATTTTACTTTTCCTCTAGGCTCTTCAGCTCCTTCATTCCTTTCCCCTTGATACACGATTAAAAGATGGAAGTAAGTACAAATGCCCCTTTGTGCCTGTTGGTAATTCATGGCATACGTCATGTGTTGCTGCTCCTGTTTCCTTAGGATTTCATCTTAAGTCTCTCTTCTTATTAGGTTTGTTTTGGCAATCACCAAAGAGACCACCTTTCCCAGTGAAGTTTGAATTTAATGATCCTTTGTAAGTATGGTACTGCCATGGATGCTTTATAGATGTTTTGTAGCATCTGTAAAACTCACTCTACAGCAGAAGGTGCAAGGCAGTGGCTTTATAGCTCTAGAAGTTGGACTGTTATCGATAGGTCTTAGGGCATAGTCTTACAATTCCGTGGCAAATTTGGTGAGTTCTCATACTTTCACTGCAGGTAATTTAGTTTTCACTGATAAGGGATTGGAGGGTGCTGTGAGAAGTTCTGACAACATCTAATGTGAAAGGGCTTAGAACAATCCATTTTGTGTCTTCTGTGACTACAGAATTACTGAGTTGTTCCTGTTATACCTTCCTGTCCCCATTGTCCCACATCATGAAATGAAAGATGTGCCAAATTAAATTGTCTATCTAAAATAATCTAGTGGAGGGACCCCTTCTTCATCACAGCTTGGGTCTGATCCAGATGGCTTGGGCATTACAGATCATTTAAAAAATCGATGTTGAAGAACTGAAGCATTTATCTGCCACATATGTACACCTGCTTTGAGAAACTGTCTGGATCGCCTTTTTTAGTTTGAGTGAAAACTGAGATCCTGGCAAATATCAAAGTATTTCTGAGGGGAAGCCTTTTATTATCATATTGATGTCATGTGAGTAGTTGTTTTCTTGACTGCGAAAGTTAAGGAAATACGGCTTTCATTAAGTAACTCTTTACTCATCAAAGTTTGCTTAGTTTTGGGGACAACTTCTGTGTCACTCAAAACATGCCATTTGTTTTGTACTGCGTGCACAGAAAGGTGGGAATTCTGTTTTCTCTCTGTGTTCAAGATCCCTTTGATTGCAAACCTTTGGGCAACTGAAGTAGAAAGCCCAACCAGCCAAAAATAATTACCTTTCTCTTTTCTTTAGGCACTATGGTTTCATTGTAAGCGCAGCGAAACTCTTTGCAACAGTGTACTGTGTTCCTTTCACAGAAAAGGTAATCCATACTGTAACAGTGTTCCCAATGCCTAACTTGGATGTATGTGTTCAGTTTTGGTCTGATGTCTCGTTGCCAGCTCTTTCCAAGAGCTGATTAAAGCAATTCTTAAAGTAATCTATCCTTCAGCACTGGTTGTTCAGCAACTGCTTACACTGCTTCATCTACAATTAAATCCCTAATCCAGAGAAGAAATGAGTGATGTGTTCAATATTTTCAGTAAGCACCGGATTTGGGAATTATTATTCTGATGCACTTATTTCCTGTGCAGTATAGCTACTGAACTGAAAGAAGATCTCTTTAAGGCATGTCTTTTTAATTAACTGTCTTAGTTATGCTCAGGTTTTTATTTTTTACTACTCGTAGCCTCTATATTGCTTATCCTTTGTTTTTCTTGTTATCCTTTTTCTTTTCTAATTGGATCTTCCTGTAAGTCACATTTACAGTTCTGTTCAGTTTTCAAGTGCTGGGCACTTCACAGCACTCTGGTTGGCTGTGGTAACTGAAATGTCACATGATGTTTTAGTGATGGTGTTTGACTGGAAACATCACTGAATATTTGTGAGATTTTTTGTGTTTGGTATTCTTTGAAATGCTACTGGATATGGAACCATTTTGCATTGATGTGAATTCAAATTGTTTTTCTTCAAAACCATAACAGGATTTGTCAGAGTTGACTATTTTGAGTATTATTTCAACTGTGAAGGTACCAGAGTTCAGACCTTCAAACAAAGTAAGTGTGATATTCAGTTTAAAGAAAAAAAAAAAATTCCACAAGCAGTGTCCTCTGTCTCGAACTACTTCTTGCATTGATGCTAATGAGAAATAGACACAAATTAAAATGTGTTTTGCATAAATGAGACTGTGTGCTTTAATTTGGTATAGCCACAGTATCTATGTACCAGCTGCTAAATGGAAAATAGTGGAGGGGGTTGCCTTTTTCAAATGATTTGTTTTAGCACTCTTTTCTATGCATGAGTGTGATTGTAACTTCACAAGTTTTTTTTACGTTTACATGAGTCTGTACTGTTTTAATAAAAGTAGTAAAATTTTATTGAAAAGCAAGTTTAAAGCAATCCAAAACTAGAGTCAATTTGTTTTTTTCTTTCTACCTAATATAAAAGAAGTGTCATTACTTTTATGTTTATTTTTGAAGTTAACTTCAAAATAGTTTAAACATTATTGCATTATTGTACAGTGGCTAGCATTTGTCATCATTTTAAATTTGCAAGTATTCAAGAGTGTTTTCATATTTTCTTGCACGGTGTTAACACTTGTCTCATGAATGCTTGCTTTATGAGGACAAACAGGTCTTTTGACTTGGAATCTCAGTTTGACTGAGGTTGGAAGGGACCCCATAGAGACTGCTTATTTCAATCCCCTTGCCTCAAGCAGGGGTAGCTAAAGCAGGTCATCAAGGACTGTGTCCCACTGGCGTTTGAATATCTCTGAGAATAGACTCCACAACCTCTCTCTGCTATCTCTGCCAGTGTTCAACCATCCTCACAGATCTGGTTGTAGTGGTTTTGTTTGTTCTGTTTTCTTTAAAGTATTTTTATATGTTTGTTTGGGAATTTTATGTGCTTCAATTTGTGCCCCAATCCCTTTGTGCTGTCATTGGGCACCAGTGAAGAGTTTGGCTGTGCTCTCTGTACTTTTGCCCCATCAGATATTTATACACACTGATAAGATCCCACTGACCCTTCTCTTCTCCACACTGAATCATCCCAGTTCTCACAGCTTCTCCTATGAAAGCTGCTCCAGTCCTTTAATGATCTTTGTGGCCTTTGGCTGGACTTGCTTCAGTAAATCTGTCTCTCTTGAACTCAGGGAAAGACTGCAGGGAAGACAGGAAAATCTGGTACACTTGACACTTAATGCTGTATGAAGTTCATGTATTTTATTACTCAAGCACTGCACACACTTGCAGGTTGTACAGACTGATGAAACTGCAAGAAAACCAGATCATATTCCAGTCAGCAGTGAGGATGAAAGAAATGCTATTTTCCAGCTGGAGAAGTCTATACTATCCAATGAAGCTCTGGAAGGTGAGTAATGCAAACTTCTGAATCTTCATAGCTTAGTAATGCCTTGCACTTGCAGTGCCAGTAGTGACATTCAGGTCTTTAGATAAAGCAGTTCTGTAACTCTGCAAGAAGCAGAGCTGGTGTTAAAGCTTTCTGAAGTGCCATGCAGGTATTTTTTGTGTTGCTTGACATTACCCTGTACTTCTGTATTTCTGAGATTCCTGCAAGTTTTGAGGCTGTCTGTTACACTTGCATATAATTACAATGCTGATGGCAGTGAGCAGGCAGCAGCAGGGAATTGACCTCTGAGGAGAGAAGGGGTTCTGGCTAGATCCCAGATGGACTGAAAGTGATTCTGGTATGAGAAGGCTGAGTGTTATTACTTAGAGGAATCAACCTGAAATTACTCTTAATTGTGAAGTCTATTAGAGTCTTCCTCAGCATCTTCTAGATATATTAAAAAGAGGATGCTCGGGTCCCATTTTTGTGCCTGGCTGCATGAAACAGTCATTGGGCAACAACTACATGCAAGCTTTTTTAGCCTCTGAACACAGAGGAGAAAGATAAGTTAATCTGTAACCCGTCCCATGGAGTGTCAACCCAAAACTCCTGAATCCCAAGATACTGAGTCCACAGTGAAATGGTTGCAGATGAACAAAGCTTATAGAGGGAATTTTCACAGGATGGAGCTATAGTGGGGTGGGGTGTATAGGAATATCCATAGGACTGTCCAAAATTTATTCATGGTGTTACAAGGAAAATAAAGTTATGGAGCTCTGTTGATATTTCTTTCATTACTCATGTTTAACCAGTGGTATTGATAGGGGCATTTCTGCTTCTAGCATAGGAAAACAAGTAAGGCACCAAGCTCCAGGACGTGAGATTTTTGATTTGTTGAGATTCTAGTTCCTATAAACTATGTTTAGGACATATTCAGTTTTCTAATAATAGTTTTTGGGGTTTTTTTTATGAGCAGCTGACCTACAAATGAAGCCCATATCCTTTGAAAAAGATGATGATAGTAATGGGCATATAGATTTCATGACAGCAGCATCAAACTTGCGAGCCAAGATGTACAACATTGAACCAGCAGATCGATTCAAAACAAAGCGCATTGCAGGAAAGATCATTCCTGCCATTGCAACAGCTACTGCTGCAGTATCAGGGTTGGTGAGTATATTTCTTAAATGTGTATTTCTTGACTAACGCACACAACAGTTGTTTATCGGTTAGTGCTGCCCTGACAGAGCCTTATTTAAAGAAATGGATGTATTTCTCCTGTACCAATACAGAAGGTCATGCATGGTTCTAGATGTGGTTGTTGAGGAATACATTCAGTGCAGGTAGCAGTGTCAGCTGAAGATTGAGCTCGGGGGCATGGGGACCTGTGGCCCTGCCAGGTGACCAGACACCCAGAGACACAGCAGGAGCCGAGAGGACTCAGTTGGAAGACCCCAGACTGTGGAGAACATGGACTGTGAGGGTACAAAAGCCCACCTAGTCCTTTGTTCAGGATCCCTCTTCAGAGGCACCAGCTTGAGCTGTTGTTCTGTTGTTGCACCATGATAAAATTACTTAAATGAAGCAGAGGTCTGAGACTCTGCTACGGGAAACCCAGGGTCAAGCCAGTGAGGAAACTTGTCTGACTGGGAGAGTGGTGTGTGTTGGGAATCAATCAGGGCACCCGTTGGCTCACTGGAGCTGCCCTCTGTGAAGGGGCTTCAGTCCCTGCACTTGAAGTCTCTGGTGATGCAGTGTGACTGCCAGAGTGGCTCCTGAATGGTCAGACAGGAACATTTCTTTCAAAGGGTAAGCCTTTGATGCTTCTATTTTTGACTTGCTGGACACAAAGAATTGGAAGTCAGCATTTTGGTTTGTTTTCTGCCATTAATACGAACTCCCTTCAGAGTGCCCCTGCCTGAAGTGGAAGGGATCTGTTCTGTAGTAGTTCACATTCTTGCATTTCAACAGAACTTCATGCTTTGTGGAGATTTCTTGAATTAAACCATTTTGGAAGAGTGTTACATTAGGAACACTTCTGAATGTTTTAAGTAGTTCCCCTGGCGGCAACAGAATTTATTTCTGTGGCATAGTGGGTTGTATTTCTAGATATTATTTATTCTGCTGGTTGTACAAAAGCTGATCTCATTAATAACCTTCTCTGTAGTTGCTGGCCTCTTAACTACACTAGTGTTGATAACAGAGCCTAAAACTTAGTAAGCAAATTCTTATTTACTGCAGGTTGCACTGGAACTCATCAAAGTTGTGGGTGGCTACCCAGCTGATGCATACAAGAACTGTTTTCTGAACCTAGCCATTCCCATAATGGTCTTTACAGAAACTGCCGAAGTAAGAAGAACAGAAATCAGGTAGGAATGGCAGAAGGGCAGGAGTGGTATTTGGAAACCTCCTAATTGATGCTTAAAACTTGCTGACCCATTACAAGTGTGAAGTTTGAGTTGTTAAAACATAGCAAAGCTATGTGGAACCACCATTCGTGGCCACAGTACAATTAAACATTAGAGATATTCAAAGTTATTTTTTTTGTTGTTTAAACTTGGAAAATGATGAATCACTTCATGTTTGCTATCAAACTTTTTTATCCATTTACTACGTGCTGCTAAAGGTATAAGTGATCCTCTTAATACTGCATTGCTCAAGAACTTTGGAAAATGCAGCACATACCCATCTGTCCTAATTTAAAATGTAGAGATTTTAAGCTCAGTTTTGTTTTCGGTGGAAGCTGTTATTCACGAGGTTTTAAAAATTCACAGAAGTTAGCTGTGTGGCATTGTTCTTGGGAAACATCCTGGACACACTTTTGTATCTTACTCAATACAAGAGCTATTTTTCAGAAGGTCTGAAAGCTCAGTAACTTCATTGCCAGATGCTATGTTTACTTCAAGTTCTTACTGTGTCTTATGCTTAGCGAGATGAGAGAGCTGGAGAAACAGCAGCAGAAAGGGAAGAGATTTTTTCTCAAAATAAAACAGCATGTTACTAGAAGACATGGCAGTATTCAATATGCATTTAAAGGAAGCCTCTGAGTTCTCATTCTAAAGTAACAAACAACCTTTCACTTTTTAAAACAGAAATGGGATCTCATTTACCATCTGGGATAGGTGGACAATTTACGGGAAAGAGGATTTTACTCTGTTGGACTTCATAAATGCTGTCAGAGTAAGTTATCTACTGTAGTGGGTTAGTACAAGACAAGAGGAAAGGAATTTCTTGTTTTGGGTTGTTGGTTTGGGTTTTTTTATTTTGTTTGTTTTTTTTTTCTTTTATCATGTTACTGCTCAAACCGGAATAATTTTAGCACTAATTAATGTCAATGGGAATGTCTCTATGTACACATTTGTGCCTATTTTCAAATTCTTTGTTAATTCAGTTGGCTCAAATGTATCTTTATTAAACTTCTGTCAGCATCCGTGCATTAGTGAGCTTTCTGATTGAGATCTATGGATTGAATAATTAGCTGTATTATTAGCAGCAGTGGTATCTGCTGACTCGGGCAGCTGTTCTAGTCCTTTAAGTTTTAATTTGTGAATTCCAGGAGAAATATGGAATTGAACCAACTATGGTTGTACAAGGAGTCAAAATGCTCTATGTTCCTGTGATGCCAGGCCATATTAAAAGATTGAAGTTCACGTGAGTATAACTGGATTGAGGGATGCAAGTGCACATATAAATTATGCTCATTGGTTGTATGACAAGGATGTGTGTCTGACAGCAGTGTTTTCTCTCAAAGTGCTTGCTAGTCATTAATATTTTGGAAAGAAAAAAGATAATTTCTTTCATTTGAGAAAAAAAAAGAAAGTGAATTAACTTCTGTGATGAGGACAGGAGACTTGCAAAATGCTGCTTTAACTGATGACTATCAGAATGAAAAAGCTAAAGAAGTCTGACAGTAAGTTTGGGGATTTTTTTGATGAAGAATGTACTGTGGTTCATGTGGAACAAACCTTTTGAAACTGGCTTAAAACTAATGCAGATATTTAGCAACTTAGCTCTGAAGAAGTTAATGTATTGCTTGCAGATTCGGATTTCTGGAAGTCTGTTCAGCTCATAGTAATTCCTTGAGGTTCTACATCGCCTTAGTGCTTTTAAAAATGATGGCATTTGTGAGTGCTGCTCACTGACAGGAAATTGAGGTGTTGCAAACTGGCAGCTTGGCAGGGTGTGAGGGCAGGGCATCGTTTTTTGACTGGTAGGGCTTTGCAAACTACCAGCCAGATCTCACCCAGGTTTAGTTATGCCTTATTCCTGTTGCTTAAACTACTTTAGCTCAAAATCTGTTCTTTACAGTTCCTGTGAAATGTATGCTGGTCAGGGCTTACAGGCTTTGCTGAAGGAAGTGGATGCATTGATCAGTACTGTTTCAAAGGCCTGCCAGTAGGTAGTACCAGGCGAAGTAAGTATGAGTGAGCTATTTCAAACTCCCAGGGAGAGAAGAGCCTCTAAGCTGGTACAACCTTTAGAATGCCTGGCATGCTAAGATAAGAATTTACATCCTGTTAAAATTTGTTTATATGCCTTCTCTTACAGAATAATTATAAATAATTTTGAATAAGTGGGGTATGTAATGAAGTCAAAGGTATGGTGTGAGCTGCCTTCTTGTGAATATCAAGATTTCTTACTACCCTGAGACTTGGTTCAAGCTTTCCATGTAGTAGCAGCAGTTGGGATTCTGTTACAAACAGTCCCAAAAGCTTGATAAGATATCTGCACAGCAAACTCTGATCTCACTTCTGTGTTTGTTTTTTCTTAAGTTGCTTAAAATCTTGCTGTAGTATGACAAGCATTACCAGGCTGTTTCTTCATTTCAGAATTGCAGCATTAATTGGTAGCATACTCCTTAAAATCAAGTTCTGGAAACATAGTTTTCTGCCTTTCTTGGTAGCTTGGAGCTTCCTCATGCAAAAGAACATGATCTCAGTATCTCTGCTGAGAAGAGGCTAATGCTTTGTGTTCTTGCAAGAAAAACAGTACTTTGGGGAAAGCAGCTTTTTGACCTGCATACTAAAGCATACCCAGAATGGAAATCCATCTCTAAGTGACCTGTGAGGAATAGAAATGAGTGACTGTATTCCTCCAGGCTCCTACCATTCAAGCTGGCCTCATGAACTAGTGCTCCAGCTTAGCAAGAAAATAATTTTGAGCCATCCACAGATATCTGGTGAAAGTTAGGTTGGCTGGCTTACTTCAGTATTCCAATGTGCAACTTCCAAGCAATGGCTGTAGCTTTTGAGACTGCAGAGACCAAAGGGGGAAGTTGCATTAATATGTGACATGACTACATATTTCAAACTCATATTGTGATCATGAAGGAAGAACAGATCTTGGCTGTTTTTCCCCCCTCATCACTATTCACCTTTGAAATTCAAGGACTTGGTGTCATAACCCCAATAGAGTTACTTTCCATCAGAACTTATTATCTAGTGTCTGCACTGGAGTGGTTCTTCCTAATGTACTAAAATGGGCCTTTATTGGTAGACAGAGAACTTATTCCTCCTCATTGACTGAAATCCTACACAGAATGCTGACTTTGCTTTGTGCCTCTGTAGGATGGCCAAAGAGAAACTACGTCTGTGAGGAATCCTATGTGAAACTGGCTGTGTGCTCTTCTCTTTTGTACTGTTCACTTGCTGGTGAATGATGCAGTAGCTCACTAATGGGCTATGTCTATCAAGAAAATGGGATATGATTAACTGGATCTCAGGTGGAGAAACAGCTTTTGTATCAAAATTTAAAGGTGGCTTAATTCTCCATTTTTATTTGGTCTGTAGTATGTTGGCCCAGTATATATTGCTGGCAGTGAAAATCATCCTAGTCTGGCCTTAAATTCCCACTGCCAGTCCTCCTTTTGGTATGTTAACAAACTCTTCTTCGTTTCTCTATAGGATGCAAAAGCTTGTGAAACCATCAGCTGATAAGAAGTATGTGGATTTGACAGTGTCATTTGCTCCGGAGACTGATGGAGAGGAAGATTTGCCAGGCCCCCCAGTGAGATACTACTTTGTTCAGGAAGACAATTGATGGTAGAGACACACAAGTCACTCACGGACCATTTGTTCTCAAAGGAGTGTGCTAATTTTCAGCTGTTAAAGATGGTACTATGTATTTCTTTTTGGTGAAGCCTTAATTAAATGGTGAAAATCAGTGGCTTTGCACTGAAGACAAACTGGATTTGTTTCTTCTGCTCCTGTTTTCTTCAAACCTGTTCGCTCAAAGGAGGATTGGTCACTCCATGAGATGGAATGTCCAGTACAGTCCTTAACTTAAAGAGAAGATTTGTATTGATTTGTGTGGAGCTGAAGAAAACAAGAAGAATGGTGAACCTAACAAATGGTCCCCATGTGCAAATTAGGCACTGCTTAGGGAAGAGTGCAAAAAATGGGGACACCACCATTTTATGATACTCCCGGTGTTCTAAGAACATCTCAAATCCATTTCACATGTTACTTAATTCTCAAACAAGAATTTAATTCTTGCCATCTACACAAGATTTAATCCATCCAAAAGGCTTAAACTCCCACTTCAAAGCTTTAATGTGTGGTTGGTTAGTGGTGCTGTGGCCAGAGCAGCTACTTTGTGTCAGTCTCAACATGGAAACGTAGTGAGCAGGTGTGAATTGTCACAACTCCCCTGAAGTCCAGAGAGCTGGAATTGTTGATTATCTGCACTAAGACTGTACTTTGTGGAATACTACAGTATGGGAGAAGTGAAAACCTATTTGAGAGCTGAATTAGCACTTTCAACAATAAAACTTTGTCTTCAAGAAACACTCAACCACATTTTCTGTTTCTGCCCTCACAAAATTAAAATCACTGTAGCACATAATCACTTTAAAGGGAGGAAAAGGAAAATGTCTCTGGATGTTTGTAATTACAAACTCTATTTCCTCAGCTTCTTCTTTTGGTACCATTTCCTTATAGCCAATGGTGGTGCTGTACCCCTGTCACAGCACAAGTCTGAGTTGCACTGAACACAGGTTTTTAGCATCACTGGTTGGTTATCAGGATATTGAAGTATAAAGATTCTGCTTAAATGGAAATCATTAGGGACTAGATCTGTTGCTGTGGTGAGGCAGAGGTGTGTTACAGAAATATCATTTCACTCTATCATTTAAATGCTGGATACGTGAGCTGGCTGTTCTTTTTTTCTCCTGAGCATGGTAGAGTGAGGCAAGGTTGGAATACAAGCCTATAAACTGGAAAGCCTTTTCATGTGTTGAAGCTTTAGATATTGTAATTGCACATTTTCTCCTGCAGCTGTTGCAAAAGCTATTAACTACTTAGCTGTTTGTCCTCAATCATAATTTATTAAGCTTTATGGATATCTTCACATTTAATGAAAACTATTGGCCAGGAATTTTACCCTTCTTTTTTCCCTTCTCAGCTGTAGTCAGGAATAACAGCTGTTCAGTTGGGAACTTGTACACCAAGATGTATGGAATTGAATAGCTGGAATCAATACAGTTGTTTCAGTGTTTTGGATTCAATCTTACGTGTGGGGTGTCTTCTGGAAGGTGTATATAATTTTACAGTCAGTCTATAGATATAATTTTCCAGATTAATAATAGTGCTTTTTAAACTAACTTCATTTTTTTTAGAATTTCTTTTAGAGAAACTTTTTGGAGAAAAGGTGCAGAGTGCAGAGGAGGCACAAGCAGACAATAAGTTTCCACTTCTAAAACACAACTAAAATGTATTTCACTGTGGCAGTATTAGAATCTGAACTCTTAACTGAAGTCACTATTTAGTGCTAAGGATGACTTAAAGGTTTAGGTCAAGTTGAAAGCACTGTTATCTCACATCTGGAGAATGGGAAATGAAACTTTGAGTAAGTATATACTCTGGTATGTTAGTGTGGTGTTAACATCATGCTTATAAAAATAGTGAAGTCTCCATACTTTTCTAGATTTGGTGTTCACTGTCCTCAGGGTTTAAAGTAAACTTTCAGATGTAGTTAATACAATGGCTTTTGTTAATGACAATGCATATAACTTTCAGACCCTTGTCAAAAAGTGCAGATTGAGGCTGTCAGGGATCGCAGCCAGAATTTACAGTCATGGCTGTATTTGTGCTCTTATTGCATGTGTCTGTTGGATGAGTGTCTGTGATGGGTTCTGCTCAGTTAAAAAGTTGTTTGTGGAAAAACTGAAACTGCACAATGGCTCTAGATGCTTATCAGCAGACCTTTAAAGTTTTTGGATAAAAATTATCTAGGTAAAAACTTTAATAACTTCAAGAGGACTTTATATAGAAGAACTGCATGTCAAGTGTCTCATTAAAACAGTTATGTTTTAAACCTTTTTGAACTGCTGATATGGAGAGTGAATGTATTTATATTGAAGGTTGTGCAGTGGAGTGAGCTGATTCAGTTGAATTTGTGTTTGATACAGCCTGTTTCTCAATCTGTTCCTGATTTTTATAAAAAATCTCAGTTAATGCTCAGCATGATAACACTAAAGGGGCTCAGTCAAACTGGACAAGTGAATTTTAGGGTGCTGGTTTTTCAGATCTCCAGTGTTGTCACTACTAGTGCTACCAAGTTAGAGGCTTGTAGCACTAACTGAAATGTGAGAACTGCTCACTGCTTTCTCTCTTTCGTGTTTTTTTTGTTTTGCTTTGTTTTTTTGGTGTTCTGGTTTTGGGTTTTTTTTGTTTGTTTTTTTCCTTCATTGTAATGAAATCTTGTGTTTGTCTAGGACTATTCCTGTGGAGCAGCTAGAGTTAGTTGTCTTGCAACAATGAAGAACTGTCTTTCGGTTTCATAGGGAGGAAAAGCTGCAACTCTAACCTGATGTCTATGGAGAAGCACCGGTTTCACAAAGTGATCTTAAGTATTTTGATGAAGAAAAAGCACAGACTTCTCACGTTATGTTGTACTTTTATAAACACAGTGGTCAGAAAGAATAGGAATGGTGTTCCAGTCACAAGTGTGTGCAGTGTTGGGCACTGTGCGGCTCATGTTCTCACGCCCTTGTTTTTGCCCATTGTTGAGTTCTTCACTAAAGTTTTAAAGAAAAAAATTGCGCCGCTCCGTGGTCGTAGTGTATATTTTGTAGCGTTTGGAAGGCGGAGGGTGTGAACTGCCTTTTCCCACGAGGGAAAAAGGACGGCGCCCATGCCCCGCCACGTCCCTTCAAGGCCGGGAAGGCGGCAAAGGATCGGCCTCGGAGGCAGTCGCTGCTCCTGCGCAGGCGCCACAACGCGCGCGCCAAAATGAGCGGCCCCCGAGGGCGCGCGGCGGCCGCCGACCAATGGGGCGGGGGGGCGTGNNTGTGTGTGTGTGGGGCTGTGCCCGTGTGTGTGTGTGGGTGTCTGTCTGTCTGTCTGTCTGTCTGTGTCGTGTCTTGAAGGCAGCGGCCTTTCCCTTCCGCAGCGACAGAGGTGCGGCCCTCGGCGCGCTCCTGGGGGAGGGAAGGGGCCGTCCTTCCGCCTCACCGGGGTCTTCCAGTTGTCCCTGAGGAAGGAGGGGCCAGAGTTGGCGTTTCTCGCCCCCTCCGGGTCCGGGCTGCTGGCACGGGCACCTGTGCTCCGAGGGTCGGTCTGTCGGGAGCCCCGATCCCGTCAGGATGCCTGTGGAGAGCCGCCTTCCACGGGCGAGTGAGCGCGTAAAGAGCCGGACACTTGTCCAGCCGCACGCTGGAATCGTGCTCGCCTGAAGTTTTAAAACTTTTCATGTGTAGCGCGATACGAACACATTAATAAATGAACTGTTAAAAGCACTTTTAGGTCCGTTAGAGGAATTTCTCGGTTTTTTAAAGCCAGGGGATTATGCTGCGCTCTGCCGCAAGAGGAGGAGGTTTAAGCCCGAGTGCCAGATTTCGGCGTGTGGTTCTGCACAGTTCCTGAAGTGACGGCTTTTGGTCAGTTGTCCTCCAGTGTGTCTTAGAAATTCCTTCTGCCACCTTAAGCTGATGTTGAAAGCTTGCAGTGAAGTCAATCTATATGTGGTTTTGGCTATTTTTGTTACCAGAATTAATATCTAAAGAAGAACCACAGAAGTGCAAAGTACTGTCTGTCAGTACGGCAAACTTCGGGAAAATGTGCTGAATTGTTGTGGTAGGATTAGATAATCTCCACGCTGTATATAGTCACTTTTTAAATTTACGCAAATGAAGAAGAGGTCATGGTTGTTTTTCAGCTAAACTTTTGCTTTTTTTTTTTTTGAGACGTTTTCTGTCATATCTGGGAAAAACTACACTCTGCTTAGATCTTGATTTTTTTTTTTGCCGTTTTTGTCCTCAATAGCCTTTGCCTGTTCCCAGTTCGGTGGCTTTATTTAATTTGTTGACACAGAAGGTGACATGGACGATATGCTGCTATTTGAATTATTGTAGTTGTGCTATTTGAATTATTTTGATTATATTCGGGTTTCAAGTGTCTGAAAAGGCTCTGGGAGTTAATTGAGGCTGTAGTTTAACCACAGCACAGCGATGTGGCCTCACTGCCTGTCAATGTGGTCTTACCTGTGACAAACACAGGGAAAGAATCATCACCTGAGCAGCTAACACAGCAGCAGATGTGTTGTAAGGCTATGTCTTAGTTTGCTTTGTGGCGGTTCATTCCTCTTCCTTAAAACTTTATTTTTGTAGTTGTTACAGTTAGGTAAACGTTAACTGAATCCTTAGATTCCCTGTGATTTCTGTCACGTAAGTCTCCTGTAAGTCTGACCTCAAATGCAGCAGATGCTTTGATGGTTCTTGTGGAAGGCTGAATTTCTGGGAGTTGTTACGGGGGTTGTAGCTACTGTGGCTGCAGTAACTCCTACTTTTCCCACTAGTTTAAGATGTCTCAAGAATCCTTGAGATCTGCTTACTTATTTTTGTATCAAGCGTTGTTATGCTTAGTAAAAATTCATCCTTATTTCTTCACAGAACCATTTAAAAAAGGACTACAGAGCAAGATTCTGCCATGGAGGAGGGTAATCTACATTTAG
>WEIV01024745.1:21404-83567 GCA_013390005.1 Calyptomena viridis
CACGTTTTATATAGTCCCTTTTTAAATTTACCCAAAGGAAGGAGAGGTTATGGTTGTTTTTTAACTAAAGTTTTGCTTTTTTTTTTTTGAGACGTTTTCTGTCATATCTGGGAAAAACTACACTCTGCTTAGATCTTGATTTTTTTTTTTGCCGTTTTTGTCCTCAATAGCCTTTGCCTGTTCCCAGTTCGGTGGCTTTATTTAATTTGTTGACACAGAAGGTGACATGGACGATATGCTGCTATTTGAATTATTGTAGTTGTGCTATTTGAATTATTTTGATTATATTCGGGTTTCAAGTGTCTGAAAAGGCTCTGGGAGTTAATTGAGGCTGTAGTTTAACCACAGCACAGCGATGTGGCCTCACTGCCTGTCAATGTGGTCTTACCTGTGACAAACACAGGGAAAGAATCATCACCTGAGCAGCTAACACAGCAGCAGATGTGTTGTAAGGCTATGTCTTAGTTTGCTTTGTGGCGGTTCATTCCTCTTCCTTAAAACTTTATTTTTGTAGTTGTTACAGTTAGGTAAACGTTAACTGAATCCTTAGATTCCCTGTGATTTCTGTCACGTAAGTCTCCTGTAAGTCTGACCTCAAATGCAGCAGATGCTTTGATGGTTCTTGTGGAAGGCTGAATTTCTGGGAGTTGTTACGGGGGTTGTAGCTACTGTGGCTGCAGTAACTCCTACTTTTCCCACTAGTTTAAGATGTCTCAAGAATCCTTGAGATCTGCTTACTTATTTTTGTATCAAGCGTTGTTATGCTTAGTAAAAATTCATCCTTATTTCTTCACAGAACCATTTAAAAAAGGACTACAGAGCAAGATTCTGCCATGGAGGAGGGTAATCTACATTTAGCATTTTATTCTTAGTTTCTGGAAAACTTATGTGGATTTTTATGCAAGGGCAAAATGTCAAAATGTATCCTATTAAACTGATTATATGATGTTTCTCAAATATCTTGTATTTCTTGGTAGTGGGTGAGTAAACAGTGCTGGGGGACAAAGCCCCAAGGTTTTTCTTTGTATTCCTTTACTGAAGCAGCAGACTGGTGTAGCTATACCTAAGGTACCCACAACTAGGCTGTCTGAGTACAGAAGCAGTAGTCTGTGCAAACATTCAAGAAGTAGAGAAATCAAGCCTTCACAGAGATCCAGCATATTTGGACCTTGCTGGTGAATGTTAGAGACAAGCTGTAGTGCTGTAGCTTTCTTTAGAGGCATGTCAGAAGTCCGTGAGCTTTTTGTTACTGGAATCCATTTTTAGACTTGCATTTCATGAGCTTACCAAATCTACCAAATTAGCGATTTTTAAAGGTGTATAATGATCATTATGGGAGTGATACTCCATGGCTTTTCTAGTGTTATTTTGGTTTCGATCAACGTGGTCTGCTATGAATCACTTCTGCCCAAAATGTAGAGATTCTATTCAACCCAAAGCTTTTTTACCTCAGAGCTTTTGCAGTAGTTGCTTGTTTTATGTAGAGAGAATTCTTCATTCTCTTAATAATCTGTGGCAGTGAGACTTTTTTCCTGGAATTCTTATTTAGACAAATTTCTTTGCAGATATCTATGTGTGTAAAGGTTAGGTAAAAATGTTTTAAGTTGGGACTGGAGGAAATAATAATCTAAAATATTGAGAAGTAAGAACTTTGCTGCTTTGATATTGCTGAGATAGAAATGTTTGATACTTTTAATTGACAATATTTTTTTTCCTCTTCTTTCTAGAACTAAAATTGATATACAGCCAGGTCAAAACGTACTGAAACTCATACAGGATTGTTTTGAAAGTAAGCTCTTATTTGGTGTTTTGCTTAATTTGCTTGTAAAAGAAAAAAGTAATTTTTTCCTGTATTATATTTGGTGGTTGAAATGTGATGAAATGGATAAAAATAAAGTCTTTCTCGGGGTCTTTGAGCACCCCCTTCCCAGCTGCTTAAAACTAGCTGTCTTATAAAGGTAATCTTTTCTGAATAGCTGATTCCTTTCTTGCCTAGGTTTACATGACCTTAACAAGCCTTAGCAACTAGTTAAAATAAATGAGACCTGGACAATTCCAAGATTCCCATATTTATTGTTTTTTCTTCATAGGTTGCAGCAGTGATCTGACAATAAATTCTCCAAATGCAACCTTGAGTCGTATTGTCAAAAATGAGAAAAGGACTTCAGTGCAGAGCCCAAGGGTGAGTGAGTTAGGGCAGTGTCACCGTGTAGCATTGGGCAGTTTCATGTGGGTGCAAGTTTAGTTCTGTAGGATTTAGTTCTGTATGAACACTGAGTAAGCTCCATATGCCACTTGTAATAGGCTGTAATTTAATCTTTAAATTATCTGTAATAGCTGTTGATAATGTTTTTTTCCTTTGTTTGTTGTGCTCTAATCTATATAATATAATATGTTATTATGGTGTGTTCTATAACTAGGTTTATTTAATAGTTTATTTTCTGGGGTTTTTGCTAATGAAAGCTTTTTCAGCTTTTTGTCCAGGGTAGTTAAATTTTTCATGCTCTCAGGTTGGAGCATGCCTCCCTCATTATTGGTGCTGGACATGGCTGTCTTGGGCTCCACTGGAGTTGGTTTTGGTCACTTTGGCAGATATGTGGACACAGTTCTTAGCTAAATGATGGACAGTAACATTGAAAGGTGATGCTTGTATAAAAGCAGCTTGTTAACTCCTGATAAATAGTTATCTATACAATAACTTTGTGTATCTGTATCTTTGTTAAAGAGTGTAAACAAGTTGAAGGCCTTGTTAGTGTGCTGGACAATGATACCAATAATTAGTTTTAATGTTTTGATTCTATTTTTTTTTTTTCAGTAGGATATTCTATTAATGGCATCCTTTATAGTGGTGTTTGTTTTCTTTAGTTTGATGTTAGAATACCATATAATGTCAAAGCAATTCTTTCCAAACCTCAGTCTGTCTTAATAAACGTGCATTAAATTGTTTAAATTCATTCATTCTAATGAAAAGAATAAATAGCTTGCCTGGAGTCTAGCAGGGTGTCTGTTTAAAGTTGCTCATAGATTTTTACTGTGCCTGCTGTTTTACCTGTGGTTGAAATTTACAGTTACTTTTAGAAAGTTTAGCTAAAATTTAGTTAAAGTGGAGTTGTGATTCACATGAGTATCAATTAAGGGAAGGAAATTATATCATGTTCTGTAGAACTTTATAT
The DNA here is from genome assembly GCA_013390005.1 of Calyptomena viridis. Lineage (NCBI taxonomy): Eukaryota > Metazoa > Chordata > Aves > Passeriformes > Eurylaimidae > Calyptomena > Calyptomena viridis. The sequence goes on from WEIV01024745.1 coordinate 24,578, forward strand.
TCCTGTTGAAATACTGATGCTTTATCAAATATTTTTCTTGGTTTCATTATTCGTGATCGACTATGGCAGCCAACGGCAGGATTAACTGACTCTGTGAAAAGAGCCCGTGATTCTTCAGAATCTTCACCTGCATTGTTCCTAAAACCAGTCAGCAGCAGAGGTTGGTCCTGCTATTATTGAACTAAGGTTTTTTTGGTAACTATTTCTTGGGATTTTGTAAGGTTTTGAGTAGAAGAACTAAGCCTATTCTCTATACATGGCAGGACAGTCATGTGAATCACCCCTGAAGCCTGTAATACATGATTATGTAGCTACTTCTAAAGAAACAGAGTCTCCTGTGTCTAAAAGTGAAAAAAATAGCCTAGATGATGTTGAAGCGCTGTGCCTAAGTCCTGCCTTGGTTTTGGATCCTGAGGATGATCCTGGGTCTGTTGGATCACCTTTTCCTGTGGAGAAAGCAAAAAGTTCTCCTGTAGTCAAGTAAGTAGAGCTGAACATGGTTGTGATGTTATATCCCCTGTGTGCCCCCCACCTTAGAGTAAATTAACACAGTGGTTTCAATCATTTATTAGTTTGGATTGGGAACTTAGAAAAATTAGTTCCAAACTTTTTAGAAAATTCCCATATCTGGGTTTAGAAAGAGCAGAAATATTTTTTTGTTAAATATTCTGGTGATAGGTGCAATACGCAAGTACAGAAAGCCTGTCAGAATAGACCTGAACTCTTCTTTGCAGGAAAATGCACCAAAGTATGAGCTTCTCAGGTAGTCTAGACTTTTTCAGTGTATCTTATTGACAGTGTTGACTGTAACAAGAATTTGTTAAAGTAGAAATGAGCAGTCCTTGTTCCTCTTGTTCTGAAAATACAAATGTTTTAAACAAAGTAGGACAACTTAAATTGTGAATATTATATCCTCTGGAAAATTTGAAGCCCAGCTGCAGTGCTGGCCAGTGATCATGGCCACAGCTCTGCTTTCCTGTAAGACTGAATCTCTGGGGTAGATTGTGGAGATGGACTGACTGATTCCATTGACTCCTATTGTTGGAATGAGATGGGGAAGACAGTGTACCTACAGTCTAGGAAAGATGACAATTTCTGAAGCACAAATTAGGAATTTGTCTTCCTGAGCAGCCTTCACTTTGATCAAGAGTCACCTCCCTGTTGCCTTCGGACACTTGCTACTGTGCTGAGAAGTACTGTGGGTAACCTGTGTTCCAGCAAATTACCAGAGGGAAGCTCATTCATAAGAAGTGAGATACTGTCAGCAGGAGCATCTGTTCATCCTCACAATACTTTATTGTGCACTCAAGATTATAGCAATATGTTTGAATGCTGTTTTTCATACATAGGTTTTGTCTTGATGGCTGGAATATGCCTGCTGCAGCAAAGAGCCATGGGGAAGTTGAAAATTTGGAAGGACGTCAGACTGAGAGAGGCAAGCAGGTTGTTCTTGTGCAAGAAGCAGAACCAGAACCTGTTGCTACATCTTCTGTGCAGAAAGAGAAGACTTTCTCTTCAGCTGTCTTAGCAGCTGTAGCAACAGGAATGCTTCGACAGAGGTTTGTTTTGAGGCTTAATATGGAACATAATTTGCTATTAAAATAACCTGGGTCTGAAAGTGGAACAACATCCTTTTATCCATAAACAAGGCCTGGGACCATATTTTGGCATAGTCCAACATTACTTAAAAATGTCACTTGAGAAGTCTCAGGGTTTGAATGGTTTCTTCAAAATTTTGTGCTGTTAGGCTTTAGCAGTGCTCTTGGTTTTGTCTGCCAGTAAAATAGTGTGTTGAATAGTGGCTGTTGAATAGCGTTCCAGATTGAGCCTTAGATGTGCTGACAGGCTGAAGGATTCAGGAAAAGCTTAGAGTGGGCAAGCAGTCTTTTTCAGAGCTGGTACGGATCCAACTGGTTACCCAGGAAGTTGACTGTCCAGCATCTATCCAAAGCAAGAAGCAACAGGCTTTGTGCTCTTTTTGGAAACTTAAAGAGCAATGAGCAATGAACTTTGTAATAGTTCCTCCAAAGAATGTTCCGTATTGTGTTTATGTGTTCTGGAATCACCACTAGATTTGAAAGATTGAAAGTCAATTTGCCCCACTCCCCAAAATGATAACGATATCATTGTCCCTCTTTTCTGTAGATACTCAGCCCCGTTATCAACGCCATCACTTCCTCCTGTGAAAGATCACGATATAGAAAATGAATGTGAATTTTTAATTGATGAGTCAGGTGGTGCATCTTTTACTTCTTGGATTTCAATACCCAGTAAGAACAAGAAATCAAAAAAAGGTGGCTCTGCAACTCCTATTTCTAAATCTCAGCCCTCTGAAAAGGAGAAGACATGGAGTAAAAAAGGCAAGAGCAGAAAAGTACAGGTTGAAGCACTTACTGAACAGAAACTGAATCACCTGCATGTTGGAGCATTTGAGTTCAAAGGAACATCAGAATCAGATCCAGTCTCTAACAGTGAAGAAAATGGTCTTAAATCTCAAAGCAAAAAGAGTACTCGTGTGGGTAAGTTATTTAACAGCTCTTCAGACTTTTCCTTCCAGGTCATATTACTGGATTATTTTGTTGTAGTTTATTAGGAAATTATTATAAAGTAGATGAGAGACATTAATTGATTCCTTTTTGATGTTTCAGTTACACAGCTATATTGTATATAAGGCAGCGAGACAGTTTCTTCACTCTTCCCACCCCCTTTGCCCTTCCTGTTAGGACATTAAAAATTGAGTTAGCGATGTTGCCTTTTCTTATGAGCAGGCATAGAAGGTAGGTACCCAAAAACACTTGCTTCTCTCTTCATAGAAAGAAGGTTAAGATACATGCTTTGAACTGAAGAGGGCTGGGTTTTAGGAATTATTGGTGAAAGGGTTTGTAGAAGGAAACACTGAAAAACGAAAAGCAAGCTAAATGTAACATTTCTGCCCCCCTTTTTCTGTTAGGAAATTCTGAAAGTACACCAAGAAGTTTTTTATATACTGTAGTTCAGAAAAAGCCACCTTTTAGCCATCAGGCAAAAACCTGGTTTTGTGATACCTTTTTTTCCTTGTTGTTTTCCCATTTTGATTCTTTGGTTTATTTGTATGGATTCAGATGTCAACATGTATTTTCAGGTTTAATGAGAAAGGTAGTAATGTCCAAATGTTTCATGTATTGATAGGAAAGACTAAAAGGGATGCACTTAGGCAAGGCTCTCCAAACCAGAAAAAGAACACATCCTGGAAACCAGAAGCTGAAGAACCGATGTTGTCATGGTCTGGATTGGAAACAAAAGCGTCTGATGAAGAACAATATGAAAGAAGAGTGCTGCCAAATGAAGATTTGCCTATGCCCTCATCTGGATATGACCAAGAGCAGACTGCGTCTCCAAAAAAGTCTCTCAAGTCTTCCAAGAATCTACAGTTGGTTTCAAAAACTACTCAGAATTTAGTTAAGAAGAAACAAACTGCTAAGGAGAAACTTCCAAAAGTAGCTAAGAGAGTAGCAGTAAGTCCAAGGAAGAAGCTTAAAAGGTCTGTCCAGAAAAGTAGTAATAAAAAGCCTCAGTTAAAAAGAGAGGAGAGTTCTGACAAAGAACCTGGTGAAGAAGGGCTTGAAAGAGAGCCTGTGAAATTGAATGGTGTGTGTACCACACCCTTGCATCAGAAATTAGGGACTCCCATGCTTCAGAAGTTGTCTGGATCTAAAGAGCCTAGAAAAGTCTTGCACACATTGGAGTCACCTGGTGGTGCAAAGAACCAAAGTGCTGTAAAAGCACTACAGCATCCCATGGACAGTGTGAAGAATTCTGAAAAGAAGCAGTTGTCAGCCAGGTGTTCAGGGAAGACACGCAAAAAGATTCCTCACAGAACCAATAAAGCTGTTTGCTCAAACACTGAGGACACTGAATCTCAAACAGATTCTGACAGCTCTTCTGTACAGGATGTGGCAAGAAAAAAACAGAAGTTATCAGATGTGAAAATAAGAAGTAACAAAAGAAAATATAACAGGCAACATGGACTACAGTAAGCTTTTTATGTGATTCCTTACAAGTGTGGTATAACTTGGTAGGTAATTAAACATTTCTTGTTAACCTTTAAGCAGCGATGACCCAATTGAATTGTGCGATAGTTTGGTACTGGTTGAACGCTTAATAGAGAAACCAAGTGGTGTAATCAACTTTCTGTCCTCAAAGGTGGGTGTCAAATCTAGTGTCTTTTACATGAGGAAGCTTGTGCTGATTGAAGTGTTCTTGTGAGACTTGCGTATCAGATCCAGTTTAAGACAATCCAACCACCCACAGAGTGACTTCACTCTCAGGTTGGTTATTTTTTTAAGTTAAATTTAGAAAATAACAGCATTTAATTCTTCAGCTGTATATATTTTTATGGGAGTAACTTCCTGATGACTGAGAATCTAAAGACAAAGTTTGAGGAGTCTTAAAACCATTTTATAGTAATTATTCTTTGCATTGTTTTTTAATTTTTTAGTGTCTTTTTTATGGTTTTGTTCCACATGTAAAATTATTCACCTACAAGTTCTTTTTCATTAAGTAAAGTTGACTTAGCACTAAATATACTAAGAATAATTTTTTTGTCTTCTAGAGATTCCTTTGCAGCAGGGAAGGCTGTTTGTTCTGAAAGGTAATTTCCTGAGTTATCTGAAAAACTTGAATTTAATCCCACTTCTGCCCCACTGAGAGAGAATAGTTTGGTACTTAAGTACCAAAACACAGTTCTGTGCTCTCCTAGTGAAGCACCTAGTATAAATGGATTGTGATTCATGCTTGAGGGTTTTAGTTACTGGCTAATACAGTTAATAAACTAGGAAAATTTTTCTTTTTGTCATGAATAAGGGGTCATGCCTTTGGGGATTTTTTTCATTTGAGGCTTGTTTCCACATTAGTATATGATTTTGGAACAAAAATCTGGAACTAATAGCGACTGGACTAATAAAGTTGCTGTAGGTGGGATATAGAACTGTATCTGCATACAAACTTTGTGCACATAGATAGGCAAGTATCTTCCCCTACTTAGTAGCAAACAGAAGTGGCAGTGTGTGAATTGACTGAATTCTTAAGTAGTCATTCTGCTGAAAATTTTGATTTTTTTAATTATAAGGGAGCCTACTGCAAACTTACTTGGACAAATTGCTAGTGTAGGTTTGCTAATTTAGGTAACTGAAATGCATCTTTTGGAGTTTAGATAGAAAACAGCAGAACTTCATTGGCACATTAAAAAGCAGTGAAGCACAGCCACAGGTGGAGGAAGAAGGAAGGTTAAGGTTACTGATGCTAAGGCTGTAAAAGAAGTCCTGTTACAAGTGGTTTAAATGGTAGAGAATCTCTGGTGGAGTTACACTTGTAAATTATTGTCATGTTATGGGGGAGATTTCATGACAGAATACACATTACAAATGCAAACTGTTTTACTGTCTGTTCCTTACAGTATTCAAAACATATCTTTAAAACTCTTCTGTAGTCATAGTATATGGAAAACTGTTTGAAAGGTAATGCTACAGAAGAAGGTCTCTTTATTTTCAAAGGGAGAAAAAAAGAAAAAGTTCAGGAAACCTGTTTAGAGATGAGGTGTGAACTCCACTTTCTCTGCCTGATGACTGAGTAGAGGACCAGTTGGTGGATTTCAGACCTGTGGTTTCTAACTAGCATTCATTTACTTTAGTGTCTAATCAGTATAGATAGATGTTTAAAAGAAAAATAAAACCCAGCCCACATGATCTGAAAAAACTTGAATTTGCTATTTTTGGTAGTGCTGTAATGTTCCTTTGACATTTAACATATTCAAGAAGGTATATTTTTTTTCCTTTGCAGTGGACCTGTTCTAGAAAGTCATGATATGTTTGATTCCAGCAGTAAGTCTTGTAAACAGGATGATACGTCTTCAGGTAATGTTTAAAGCTGGTATTTTCTTGCATTTTATGTGTAAGCTTCTTATAAACTGTAACTGATGGTTCAGTGATTTCTGTTGTATTCAGCTTGTCCACTACAAGAAATGCAGATTTTGTTGTGTGTGGTTACATTTCTGTCCATGTATGTGGTACAGTATGACAGCTTTATGTTGTGTTAGCTTTGGAAGGACAAGCCCTCCTTGGTTTGGCATCAAGCCTACCAGGGTAAAGTTATCCCTTCAAAATACTTTGAACAAATTTTTCAGGCTCTGTTTGTACCAAATTGATATGTTGCCATGTGATGGTACAATATTCAATCCCTTCAGGCCACTGTTGCCCAAATCATACAGCCCGATGGAGTCACAGCCTGTTCACTTAGTAATATTTTGGGTTTTGTTTTTTTCGGTGGTGTTTTTTTGCTTTGGGGTTTTTTGTTGTTTTGGTTTTACGTTTCACTACATGAGTTGCTCATGTCATAATGAACATGAGCCCTGGAGATAAAAGTGTTGTAGAGCCAGATGTGAATATGGGAATGTTTAGTTCACGCAATGCTTTCTTCAGAGACCTAGTTTTGTGTGTGTTTTGGTAAGAAGTTTGTTTTAAAGTTAGATTTGAGTGATATGAAGATGAATGACCTTGCACTTGGATCAATAGAATCATGTATATAGTTATAATTTACCAATGTTTTATCAAAAGGGAGAGGTCTGAGGCGTATTTATTGAATGTATAGTTTTCTTGTAATTTTCAGGCTTACTCTGTTTAAAAACTGATTACATATACTGTATACCTACATTGGGTTTCATATATGTTTATAGCAAAAGGTGTTAGTGGGAACACTATCACTGGGACTTCAGTTTGTATTACCTTTGATTGTTTCTAGTGGGTATATTGAGTAAAAGTCAGGAATAGTAAATGTCTATGGTGGTGGTTTTTTGAATGTGTTTACAGGTAATTCTGGAGACTTCAATTATAAATTAAGACATCTGTTGTCAGATGACGTAGCAAGGCATAAAATAGGTAAGATTATTTTAAAATATCATAATGTAAGCATGTAAATACAAATGCGTTTCCACCTTGATGTAAATTTTGCCAAAGGAGACACAAGAAAACACCAAGAAATGAGTTCATATGTTCATAAGTATTTACAGATAGTTTGTTAGTTCTTCAGGTCCTTCTTGAATTTTAAAGTTATTTTTTAAAACTTAGAGTTTTAAAACTTAAATTTTTTAAATTTTAAAATTTTTAAATTTTAAATTTTTTAAATTTTTATATTTTGAATTTTTAAAAACTTAGTTTTTAAAACTATATTCAAAAATTATCTTTTTAATTGCCACATTTCTATTTTTCATTTAATATTCTGTTAAGGAAACATCTGTGTCTGACCATTCAGGAGCCACTCTGGCAGTCACACTGTATCACCAGAGACTTCAAGTGCAGGGACTGAAGCCCCTTCACAGAGGGCAGCTCCAGTGAGCCAACGGGTGCCCTGATTGATTCCCAACACACACCACTCTCCCAGTCAGACAAGTTTCCTCACTGGCTTGACCCTGGGTTTCCTGTAGCAGAGTCTCAGACCTCTGGTTCATTTAAGTAATTTTATCATGGTGCAACAACAGAACAACAGCTCAAGCTGGTGCCTCTGAAGAGGGACCCTGAACAAAGGACTAGGTGGGCTTTTGTACCCTCACAGTCCATGTTCTCCACAGTCTGGGGTCTTCCAACTGAGTCCTCTCGGCTCCTGCTGTGTCTCTGGGTGTCTGGTCACCTGGCAGGGCCACAGGTCCCTGTGCCCTTTGTTGTGCAAAGGGTCAGCCTCAGTTCACAGCCTCTTGCCTGGGGCTCTTAGCATTTCCCACTGCATTCCTGCCATTTCAAGCTGCAGCTGGCAGTGCAGCTGCACACTGAGGTACCTGCACTCAATGTATTCTTAAACAATTGGGTCAAGACAAACTTACAGTTCAGTGAGAGCAGTAAGAGTTTGAATTAGTTCTACACGGTATAACCGAGGGTGCAAATAACCTGCCTTCTGTGATGATCTAAGTCTGGATAGGATGGAACATTGGCTGTGCAGTCGATTGCATCCCCATGCTTGTCTGTTTGGGTTTTTTTGATTGCCTTCATTATTATTTTATGCACAACACTTTAGTTGTGTACCTTCAAAAACTGTATCAGCAAGATTTTTGTATTTACCTTTTTTAACATTTAAATATTCTTGACTCTTTTGCTCTCAGCTCTTAAGGGGCTTTTATTCTTTCTTAAAAACACTAAAGTATCATATCTTACTCTCTTCATATGTGGCAGCTTAGACAACTTGAAAGTTGAGGCTATATAATAAGTACGTCTGAAGATAAATGTCTGAGAAACCTTGGAAATGTAAAGTGCTGCTCTTCTGGACCTTGGAAATGGGACTTGCAAATCAGGAAGATGGCAGGCTGCATTTGCAACCTCTTTTACTCTTTGCCATAGCCAAGTCAGTGCCTTTTCACTCTTGCTAATAAAATCCCTCAGATTTAGGCAGTCCTTAGTCTTTCTTGAGAGCTTTGTCTTCACAGTTGTAGTGTGTTCGCTGTCCTTGTGCTTGAGCTTCTAAGGTCCATATGTCAGTGATCCACTGCTATGTGAAATTAAATCTAGCCTAAAGTCAGTGTGGTGATGGTTTACAAAAAACAAGAGTGCAATACTGATGTATGCCAAAGAAAGATTTTGGCAATGCTTTGATCCCATTTTCCCGTCATGATGGCAATGTGATATAAATACCAGCTGAGAAGTGCTGACCCCCTTGTGATACAGAACAACTGGAAAGGATACTTAATATTTTCCATCTCTGAATTTTGCTTTCTTAACTAAATGTGAATTATTTTGTCCTTCAAATTAGTAATGCCTTCCAACACACCTAATGTTCGTCGGACAAAGCGGATACGGCTAAGACCTCTGGAATATTGGAGAGGCGAGCGCATAAACTATGCTGTGAACTCTTCAGGTATTAGTTCCAAATACTTTGCTTCCTTCTTATAGGGCAGTAAAGAAAAATCTGTGGGTCGATCTTGTGCCATGAAAGCTTTAAGATGCTTACTATTGGGTAATTTTANATATTTTGAATTTTTAAAAACTTAGTTTTTAAAACTATATTCAAAAATTATCTTTTTAATTGCCACATTTCTATTTTTCATTTAATATTCTGTTAAGGAAACATCTGTGTCTGACCATTCAGGAGCCACTCTGGCAGTCACACTGTATCACCAGAGACTTCAAGTGCAGGGACTGAAGCCCCTTCACAGAGGGCAGCTCCAGTGAGCCAACGGGTGCCATGATTGATTCCCAACACACACCACTCTCCCAGTCAGACAAGTTTCCTCACTGGCTTGACCCTGGGTTTCCCGTAGCAGAGTCTCAGACCTCTGCTTCATTTAAGTAATTTTATCATGGTGCAACAACAGAACAACAGCTCAAGCTGGTGCCTCTGAAGAGGGATCCTGAACAAAGGACTAGGTGGGCTTTTGTACCCTCACAGTCCATGTTCTCCACAGTCTGGGGTCTTCCAACTGAGTCCTCTCGGCTCCTGCTGTGTCTCTGGGTGTCTGGTCACCTGGCAGGGCCACAGGTCCCTGTGCCCTTTGTTGTGCAAAGGGTCAGCCTCAGTTCACAGCCTCTTGCCTGGGGCTCTTAGCATTTCCCACTGCATTCCTGCCATTTCAAGCTGCAGCTGGCAGTGCAGCTGCACACTGAGGTACCTGCACTCAATGTATTCTTAAACAATTGGGTCAAGACAAACTTACAGTTCAGTGAGAGCAGTAAGAGTTTGAATTAGTTCTACACGGTATAACCGAGGGTGCAAATAACCTGCCTTCTGTGATGATCTAAGTCTGGATAGGATGGAACATTGGCTGTGCAGTCGATTGCATCCCCATGCTTGTCTGTTTGGGTTTTTTTGATTGCCTTCATTATTATTTTATGCACAACACTTTAGTTGTGTACCTTCAAAAACTGTATCAGCAAGATTTTTGTATTTACCTTTTTTAACATTTAAATATTCTTGACTCTTTTGCTCTCAGCTCTTAAGGGGCTTTTATTCTTTCTTAAAAACACTAAAGTATCATATCTTACTCTCTTCATATGTGGCAGCTTAGACAACTTGAAAGTTGAGGCTATATAATAAGTACGTCTGAAGATAAATGTCTGAGAAACCTTGGAAATGTAAAGTGCTGCTCTTCTGGACCTTGGAAATGGGACTTGCAAATCAGGAAGATGGCAGGCTGCATTTGCAACCTCTTTTACTCTTTGCCATAGCCAAGTCAGTGCCTTTTCACTCTTGCTAATAAAATCCCTCAGATTTAGGCAGTCCTTAGTCTTTCTTGAGAGCTTTGTCTTCACAGTTGTAGTGTGTTCGCTGTCCTTGTGCTTGAGCTTCTAAGGTCCATATGTCAGTGATCCACTGCTATGTGAAATTAAATCTAGCCTAAAGTCAGTGTGGTGATGGTTTACAAAAAACAAGAGTGCAATACTGATGTATGCCAAAGAAAGATTTTGGCAATGCTTTGATCCCATTTTCCCGTCATGATGGCAATGTGATATAAATACCAGCTGAGAAGTGCTGACCCCCTTGTGATACAGAACAACTGGAAAGGATACTTAATATTTTCCATCTCTGAATTTTGCTTTCTTAACTAAATGAATTATTTTGTCCTTCAAATTAGTAATGCCTTCCAACACACCTAATGTTCGTCGGACAAAGCGGATACGGCTAAGACCTCTGGAATATTGGAGAGGGGAGCGCATAAACTATGCTGTGAACTCTTCAGGTATTAGTTCCAAATACTTTGCTTCCTTCTTATAGGGCAGTAAAGAAAAATCTGTGGGTCGATCTTGTGCCATGAAAGCTTTAAGATGCTTACTATTGGGTAATTTTAAAAAAAAAAAAAAAAAGATTATTTAGGGTCTTTAGCTATTTAGTCACCTTTCCAATGTAGTCTTTTTTTCTCCTGATACTCCTGTGTCAGCTGAAAATACTATCTGCAAAGCATGTTAAGTAAAGTACCCTTGCCTTCACTGTTTAGAGAAGAACAGAACAGTTTCTTTGTACTAGTAGGTTTATTACATCAGAGATTGTGTATGATACTGTGAAATGAGACAATCTGCTAGATCTTTCATTGGACCGTTTCTCTTTGTGTGAGGATTGTTTTCCAGAGCAGATACGATAGTATTTTTTCCAGTCTCAGTGTTAAATTCCCAAAATGAACAAATATATCTTGTTCTCTTGGATTTTTTTCCTAACAGTTCAGCCTAATTCGGCCTTTTCCTAATTAATTAGTTTGCTTGAAAATAATATTTTTCTGTCCCTAAATGACTTTAATCTCATGGCTTTCTGAAATGTTCTGTGACCAGTCAAATTGTTTTCAAAATGTTTCAAGTTGTATTGTACTCCAAAATACTTACCCATTGAAAAGCTTTTTATTTTGTTCTGACTTTCTAAACCTATCTGAAAAGTTCGGCATCAAGGAAGGATATTCTCAATTGAAATACTTGTTGATTGTGTAAGTTTGCATTCTTTTAAAGTTACTGTGAGTTAGTGAACTTTGTTTAACTTCCTTTTGTTTCAGGAGAGCTTGTGATTAATGGACTAGTGCATCCAGAAGCAGGATCTCCCAGGAAGAGTAAACAGAGGAAGGATTGTCACAAACAGAAAAGCAATAAAACAAGTATGAACACAGACCTTTTTCTTTTTCATACTTAAAAAAAAGTAGTTATCTGTAATGAAGTGCTCTTTTGTAAGATTTTCCTCCTGTAAACACTTGATTCTCTCTCTGAGTGAAACTAATTTTATAACAAAATATATTAATGATCTGATGTGAAAAAACCTATTCTTACTGTATTTAAAGCAAAGGTGTATATTCTTGTTGTAAAAGTTAACTTCTCATAAGAAAGGAAGAAATACGGAACATACCCAGAAGTGTTGTTGTGCCTTTAAAGCAGGGGAGAAGAAAATTAACTGTACTTCTATTTGTGTTCAGATCGTGGTGCTAATGTGCACAGCTAATATATAGAAACTTGTGTGCATTTTACTGATACCTGTAGGATCTCATTTGAAATGGCAGCATATGGTGTTAGTAGAGTTTCAAGCTTTTGTAGGTTAAATACAAAACTACAACACAGTGGGTGAAGAGAAAGCTTTAAGAACAGTGTGTAAAATGGTTCAAAGCGGGCAATAAATCGATGTTTAAACAGCAACGGGAAGCTTTGCTAGACCCTCTGTGGCCAGAAGATAAATAGGTTGGTAGTGTTCAGAAAATGCTAAATTATTTTTGCTGTGTTCTCTGGAAGATGTTTCAATGCTAAAGAGTCTTTCTTTATGAGGACTGTCTAGAGCTTTTATTTGAAAATGAAACATTTCTCTGTGAAGTTATTAAACTAACAAAACAAATGCTAACAAGCATGGAAAATGCCATATGGTCCTAACACAATTTTAAAACAAATCAGAGCTGAAATAATCGTCAGAGAAATAGGGAAGAAAATAGTCACTGTTGGTACAAATTTGTGATTTTCTAGGGTGTCTCATGTAAATTTTATTCCTTAAAAAGAAAGTGGTAGGACTAGAGAAGGTTCAGGGAAGGCTCATCAAAAATGATGTACAAGAAGCAACTGCATAGTGAAGACTCCTCAGCCCTGAAGAGAGTACTATGGAGGCATGAGAAAAACCTGTAAAATCACCAGTGGCATGGAGAAGGGGAATAGAATAATTGGTTTTGTTGAGGTTTTTTGTTTGTTTGTTTTTAAACTAAAGAACTAGATGGTGTGGCAGGAACATACTGAGATCTGGGTTCTTTAGCACAATAAGGTGACTGTTCTCACTATGTGCTTCCTGCCCCTGAATACTGTGGATAAAAATATTTACATAGATTCAAGGCAAGAACTAGATACATTAACAGGAAATTTAACTGTTAATAGCTCTAAATCAAGTGTGTGAGCTCCAGGTTAGAGGTGGAAAGTATTCCATGGAAGTGCCATTATTACTCTGTTATGGCCTTCTGGGGGATGGAAGGAGTACCTGCTTTTTGCTACAAATGGGAGAGAGGATCCTGGTCTAGATCAATCTTTGATCTAAGTACAGTTTTTGTTGTAATATAAATCACTTGCAGTCCATGTGAACCTGAGCTGGTAGTGACTGTTCATGTTGTATCTTACAAGGACTATTGGTTGCTTTAGGTGCGTTTGAACTGTCTTCCAGAAGTGATTGATTTCCTCTCTAACAGACATTCATCCTCAGGGACACTCTTTCACTCACATCCTTGAGTTTTAGTGGTGCATATAAGGACTATCATCTGAGTAAAATTTGTAGCACAAATTCTTAAATGTTATTAATACAATAAAAATTCCATTGTTATAGCTGTAGAGTTATACCTGTTACTCCTTCTTTTTATAGAGAGATGGGTATGTAGGAACAAAGCTGTGCAAACACAGCAACTTTCTCTGTACCCCTGCCTGTCTCGGTATAAGAATATTTAATCAGCCATGAGTGCCTAGAAAGTGCTACAGCTTGCTTTTAACATGCTGCTTCTGGCTGTATTTAAAGAAATATCCTGTAAATATATGTTGTAGAACTAAAAATGTCTGCAGGAGAGCTTTGGGATATTTATTCTGTCGTGAACATTCTCCAGTGTCTCTTTTCTGCTTGAAAAGCATAGGGTTGCCATAAATTCTTAGTCTATTTCCTTCTCTGGAAAAATCCTTTTTATTATATCCCTTTTATTATAGAAATAGTTCTCAGATTTACAACTTACAGTGAGACTCCTGCAATGGTATTTCTTGAGAAAAGGAAAATTGGACATGTGCTTAGTCTTTTGAATCCTTTATCTCTTAAATCTCATGATGCCTATCAGCAGTCAGTAAAAGCAAAAAAACCTGTTCTTCATTCTTCACCATGTATTTCATGTCCTCTCAGCATCTGTTGCTAGAAAAGTACTTCTCTGAAAATACAGGTACTTTTGAGTAAATACTTTTGCTAATAGCATAGGATAAATAGTTGGGATTCCCCTGGGAAACTCCTTAGGATTTAGAGAGCCATCATCTATTACAGACAGAAATTATTTCAGTGAAAATTAAATTTTCAAAGAATTGTTATGGTTGGTTGCCTTTTATTTGTAGGAAATGTATTCAGTCTGTTTATCATTTATTAAAACAAGTTTAAGTACTTCATATGTGACGTTAGAATTGTGAAAAAGCTGTGGTTAAATAATTAAGTTTTTAAAATATATAGTGATTATTTTTCTGTTTTAGTTTTGGTTTCTTTTTTTCCTTAGATAGAGGAGAGATACCTGAAAGTTTGCGTCACACCCTAGCTGATACTTCTAAGCCAACCATTGTTCTGGACCCAGTAACAAATGAAGAGGTACTTGTAGGTGAGTTAAAGGGATGTGACCAAGGGACTTCCTGAATTATGTAGGATATGTTTAGACTGATAAGAAAAAGAATTGGTTCATGCCACATTGGACATAAAAAGGTGAGCTGTTGAAATAATAATTGCTCTTCTGGAGAAAGTTCTGAGAGAGACACAAGAAGTTGATCTAGCTGATTTTTCAGCTAAATATTGAGTCTTAGCTTTTGGAGATGTTGCACTGAAAGAATATATAATGCACTGAGCAAGTAACAAGATTAATTATGTTGTAGCATTAATGTTAATCTCCTGGACTTTTTTTGTAGAATGCGTTAACACTGAAGGCAGCAGTCATGCTTGCTACTTCAAAGATGAAGCAGTAGAAATATACAAAAATTTGAACACATCGTTTTTTGCAACTGGTAAATTGATTTTGAAACCATTTAAAGAAAAGGGACACCAGTTTGTCCACATGGATACAATAGTAAGTGTGCTTTCTTTTTATTTTTATGAATTGGACTATGTAAACAGGAGCTGTTAGAGTGGTTGGAAGTAATATATGAAGTTGGTGGGTTTTTCAGGTTTTTTTCCTCCCATAATGCAAATAAACATTAATGAATCATTTGCTAGAGATACTTTCCATGCACATTGCCCTGCTTTGCTTCATGTTAAGTCTGCGTGTCCATGTGCACTTACTCTCTGGACCTTTCAGGCAAAATAAAAGTATCGAATAAATAAGACAACCTCATCCCCATTCTGAGTTATGTATCTTATTTTCAGCAGCGTGGGAAAAAGGGATTGCGGCTCTGCTGACTTAATTGGGTTTTTATCTTTGTTACAACATGTGTGCAGATGTCTTCTTGGATAACTTTCTTAAATGTTTGCCAAGGAAGTGTTGCTAATCTTAGAACCTTTTGGCTTCCATTAAGGCTTTCCATGTTATCTGTGGCAAAATTATTGTTACATTACATAAGACGTCATATTATCTGACTACAGGGGACTTCTTCTATGTTCCAGCAGGTGAGTACATGTATTTAAAACCAATTTGTTGGCGATGGTTGAGACTGAATTAGCATGCTAGGAACCCAAACCAAATTGAATTATTGACAGAGAGGAGGTTGAATAGAGAGCGGGGAAGTACAAGGTTATGGAGAAGGGAATGTCATGCAACACTGGACATGGTTTGATAATCTAATTGTTGAACACAGTGATTCATGCATTGCTTCTTTATGTGAGTTGGCCTCAAAGTTTTGATGACACTACCAAGTTATAAGAGTAAATTTTTGTGGGTTTTCTGGTTCCGTCAGTAGCTATAATGTTGGGGAAACATCACAGACAGCTTCATATAGTGGTAGTTCATATAATTGGTTTGGTCATCATTTGCTTGCTGGTTTTTTCTATGTAAAATTATGAAAATCCATCTGGATTAGTTCACCATGGTTTGTGCTTTGTGCTTGATATATAGAAGGTGCAGAATATCTTGTTGAATGGGTCATAACTTCATATGGGTTGTTGAGAATTTAAAGACCTGGTTTTGTCCTTCTGATACAAAAGTGACATGAATTCCATATAGGAAGCTGACCTTCAGTGGGTTAAGACACTAGTCAGGAGATTTTGTGGTAGTTGTATAGCAGGCTGCTCATGATGTATAATCCTTTTGTACAGCTTTCTAGTGAAGAGGGTATCTTAGAAAATGACAAATTAGCTCTTTTTCCATTTGCTTTTCAGCACAATGTCCTGATTGAACAGTCATTGTTCAATTAATGCTTGATGCTTTGAAGCTTTTTTTTGTCTTCGTTTTGATCTTATAAGTTTAGGGCATCTGCAGAGACAATTTTGTCATTTGTTTTTTGGGAAAGTGGATTATATAAAATGCTGAAAGTGTTGTATGACCATAAATAGCTATAGTTTATCTCCATTCTTCCCTCCTTCTTGATGGCCAACCTCAGTACGGCCGCTAGGCAGTGCAATGTTGGTGGCAGGAGATCTCTGTAATTCATCATATGGCTGTGTATGAGTGTTAGGATGCTCATTTCTGATGTTCAGAGCCTGTTAGGTGATTGTATTTTGTGGTCATGTAAGTGAGCAGATCTTAAGTGAATATCTGCAGGTAAGATCCTATGTGTAGTTTTTGTTGATGGTTTCTATAGGAATAAATTGAAGTCAATTCAGTCACCTTAAAGTGTTATTTTGGGTTTTGAGAGCTGAGAGCTCAAGCCTGTTAAATTCTTGTGAGTAAAAATCTTCTAAGCAAAGATGCACTTTATTCTTATTCTTACCACAGGTTAAAATAAATGACACTAGCAGTATTCCATGTCACCTCTTTGAAATGCAGTGACCTTCCTATAAGAGTGGCATCCTAGATTAGGAGCTAATATTTCTTCTGTTAAAATATATGAAATAAAAATACACTTGGCTGAAGATAGAACAGGACTTGAAAAATTGCTTGTCTCCTAAAGAAAACTTACTCTGTTTTTGTTTGTAGGAAATGAATATAACATACGTAATCTTCTGAACGAAGAAAGTGTTCTTCTCTTCACACAACTCAAAGACAGGTGAAGAACTTTCTGCAGAGAAGTTTGCTGAAACACTTGTCAAGGTTTTCTGTGTTCTGAAGTTCTTTGTACATACAAAAAATGTCTCAAAAAAAGTCTCACTTTAACATTACAAATTAATTCAGAGCAGCTGAAATGAGCCTAAGAAGAGTTAAGAACAAAACCGAAAGAACCTCTAGTTTGCTGTCAAACTGAAATGACAGACTGAAAGGCCACACTGCATCAGTTATTGCTCTTGGGCCATCCAGTGACACAAAGATACAAGGATAAAATGTGTGGGTATATTTGTTGTTCCAAATGGTATCAATATGCTTAATCTCCCTAAAAATGCTTAGCACTTGAAAAAATGTTGACATCTTCAGCTAACATCTGATAGATAGTCTTAATGACTGCCTGGTACAAAGTGCTTAGAATAATCTCTATTTAAATGATGAACCTGCTGTTTGCATTCCTATAATTGTTGTCTGGGAGATGGGCTGCTGAGATGCTTCTGTGCTGGGGTCCAGCCACCTTCTAATTTGTTAACAACATGTTCTTCCTTGTCTGGTAGCTATATGATTAGTGCCTCCAGTTCGAATAGTGACATAGGAGCTCTTAAGTAGGAGCTTATTGGGTGTGTCTGTTGTATGGAAGCTGTGGCCTGATTAGTTGTGAACATTGCTGATAGCTTTATTTTGTGTTACTCCAATAGGTCATTGCCAAATGTATTACTTTAATACCTTCTTTTGATTTGCTTGCTGTTTTCCTGGATAATAATGAGGACCTTTGGGAAAGCTGTAATTATACTGTATAGAACAGAAGCCAAGTCTAGACAGCAGATGGTATACATAACATTTGTCTCCCAAGCTCTTCAAGGTTCCTTTGGCTGAAGATAAGGATAAACTACAGCTATTCTGGTAGAGTGCTTTCTCTCTCTGGTCACTGCTATTCTCGAAGAGAAGGAGATAAGGAAAATTGAGTCAGAATTGTGAACTTGTAAGGACTTGAGGATTGAGTATTGACCTTGTAAGCAGTCTTGGCCATGATCTTTATGCTAAATCTAGAGTATACATTAAAGTAGGAACAAGGAGTTGGCTTTCAGCTGCCAGCTAACAGCCCTGTGAAAGGGCTTGGACTCCAAGATTACCAAGCTTCTATGAAAGACCCTTTAGATTGTGGAGTTTGAGATAATACTTTTTGTCATTCTCTTTGAAGCAGTAGTTCCTGTGACTAGTGCATATATAGACTGACAGTGGAAATACTTGGTAGAAGTTGTGATATCTTTTCATTCATGGCCAGGTCGTGTGTAACTCTGAGAAGATGAAACAGAAGCATGTCTTTGGCCATTAGGTTCTGCCTCTGTCTTGATACAAACTATTTGCTGACAGAGTTCAAACTATACAGAAGGACCTCTATTTCCCGAGCCTCAACTTCTGTAAGGAGTTTAAGAATTAAAATTTTAAAAAAGAGTCGTTTAGTTACTAGATGTGAGTTTAATGTTAGCAGCTTTTCTGATTTTGGGTTGGTCTTTTCAAGGTCAGCAAGATTCAAATATTGTCCTTTCTGCATTGGAACCATACCGGCTACCAGATGGGCACACATGCTGTCTCCACTGCTTGAAGGGATCCCACCCACTAAAACATTTAGTTTTTAAATCTTTTAACTCCTCAGGCCTGCAGAGGTCTGGAAATTTGCCACTTGGAAAAAGAGTAGAGGGCTAACATTAGACCAAAGTCTCTGTTTCTAATTCAAGTGTGTCTCCCAGTAGTCAGGCTATGGATGTGTGTGCCTTTGATCCCAGCGGCTCATTGGTTCCATTTGAAAGTCAAAACAAGAAAACTTTTCAATTTTATTGAAGGCCAGGAAGTTTAGAATGAAGACAGTCTGAAAATTTTCTTGTATGTTACCTGTCTTCAGATTGGGTATCAGAAGGATGGATACTTTGTTAAGGGTTTAGTGGTTTAGTGAAGGTGGGCCATGAAGATGGCTGTGACAGGGCTCAGCAGACTGCTGCTTGCCAGTGATGGGTTTTCATTTGGTGGGTTCAGAGCTGAAATGATACGTTACCCTTGTCATGTCAGGCACTGATGTGTCTTCCCCCACTGCACTATACTGCAACTTGGCAGCAAGGTTTTGAGTGGGTTTTCTCACTCAAATATAAAATATGTCCTTCAGGACACTTCCTTAAGCAGAAGTAACATGCCAACCTTATCCTGACACAGGCTGGAGAGTGCAGATGTTCAAGTGCAGGTTTGAGGGCAGCATGCCTGTTTGTATTTTTCTAATTCTATGGCTGGGAATGTCAACAGAATAGGGCAGATTTGGTAAGTGTGCCACTTTTCAGGCTGGATGGTTTTGTTGCTTTCTGACTAGTTGGTTGCTTGGGCAAAATGTCCTGTGTAATTTGCAGAGACCATTTTGTAGTTGGACTTCATCTCGAAATGTTTGTATGTTACTTCTTTTTTAGAAGCAGTATCTTTTTCAGAAGCAGTATCAGTTGTGCCAAGGGTTGTTCTCTCGAATATTGCTCTAGTTTAGCAACACTTCTACTATTTGTCAGTAGATGGGGCTTCAAGCACAGCTGTTTGTCATTTCCTGGTCTCTGTGTTCCGTAGGGTCTGGTTTTTGAAAGGGAAGAGCAGTGTGTTATAGATGGAGATAAATTCATTTGAATTCTGTTGCAAGGAGATATTAATTGGTTGCCATTAACGGTAGGATTCTGTACTGAACTTTGCTAAGCTCATTCTGTTAGTATGGATGTTGTAGTAGTTGCAGCCACTTGCTCAAAATTGTTTTTTAAAACAGTGCACTGCAGGAGTTGTTGAGTTGAGCTAGGTTGTTTACAATTTGGATTGGATTACATTTTAAATTTTTTTCTTCAACTTGACACTTGCAAGAAATTTGCTTCTATGTTATTAGCCTGAATATAGTGTGGGGAGGTGCAGGAGAATATTCTGAGTTCCAGGACTCCTATGGCTGCTGAGTTGTGCTGCCTGTCAATCAGTAATCAGTCACTAGTCAGAAGCAGCAGCTGATGTTTCACCTCTGCCTGGTCTTGTTTTGGCTACATTTTTGTGTACATCAGCCCAAAGTGGATATTGCAAATAAAAAAGCCTTTTCTAAAATGTGAGAAGCTAGTGTTCTTCTTCCTGCCTATGTGTGATTTTTTTTACCAGCATATTTTCTACTCTGCTGAGTAATCTCACTTCCACAGGCTACTCTGGTGGAGCCAGGTTTTTGTTAAGCTAGGCTGACACTGGTTAGCCAGTGTTACCTGCTGTGGAATGAAGTTGGGATCGTTGTTGTTTAAAAGATCCTTTTCTGCTGTCTATAAGGTTACATACTGATATCCCGGAGGATATCCCTGTTTCACTCTATTTAATTCATTGCTTTCTATCAACAGTAATTGAGAGAGATGGAAACAAAACCCAAGCCACATATTTCAGCTTTATGTTAGTAGGTACATGTGTTCTATAGTAGGTATTGTGGTAACATCAAGAGGCTTGTTTTAAGGAGCTTAACTGAGAAATCCTTCCACAATAAAACCTCAGAGTTCTGAAGACTTCGACTTCCTTTGAAAAAATTTCAGGTTAGTAGGTTTTTTTGCAAATCTATCTTTTTGTGATTTCATTTGGTTAGAAAGCTGTTCCTATTTTACTAAACAAAGCTTTTTGCAGCTTAAAACAGCAGCAGAATGATTGCAGAACTGTCAGATGTGTATGCACACCCATATTTATACAACTCTGTAAACATAAAATAGGAGATTGTGAGCTGAGTAATTACAGAAAAAAATAAACAAGGACCAATAAAACAGACTGTCGAGGCACATCTACAGCTTCTTCTATTTTTCAAGTGCACAGCTAAATTGGTTATCTGCAGATTATTTTGAATTAACATTTGGGGAATGCAATAAACCTAAAGAGCTATTTTCTCATTTCATAACAGCTGAAAAGGCATTTCAGCACGAAGGAATATTTCTTACGTTTTTTATTGATGTATATACTCTGCATGATGTCTTTTGTAATACAGGATTTACTTTAAGTGGTGATTGATTGCAGATAATATATCTAAGTGAGGAGCATGAACCATGCCTCTCTAATGGTATTGTCAGCTGTTGTAACTGAATACCTTGATCTTTCCAAGCGGGTACATTTCCTTTTCAGAACATTGTGTCACTTCATGGATCTTCTCAAATGCGGTCAGATGAGATCTCAAAGCCAAACTTTTCTCAGATTGAGTGAACAAGCTTCATTTAGGATTTGACAACCAAAGTGATTGCTCTGGTTCAGTTCTACAGTGGTTGATCATCAGTCAGAACAGTCGGCTGCTGATTATTAAGGAAGGAATACATTAAAAGGGTGTGCCTGCAGAGCTGCTCTGTGTCCTTAAGCCCACCCACAAAGCTCCTGTTCTGATCTGCTTCATTTAAACTTCTGTGCCCAAGTAAAAGTGCACATGAAAGAAGCAAAGAGGTTACTTTACCTGTCTGGCTGTTCAGTTGAGATACAAATCTAAAAGTTCACAGGAAAAAGTATTGATGTCTAGAATAAGACTTCTAATTTCTTGCAGCTTGATAACTAAGAACTTAGAAATTTGAAAACTGAAGGGTTTCGGTACTCTTGACAACTATTTAGGAAGCTTATTAACTGGATACAATAGCTGTTATTATTTTATTTAGCTTATTTTATTTAGCTTATTAAATTTTTTCACTGTCCTGGTGTTTAAAGTTGCCTTTTCCTATGTTTTCAGTAACAGTATCTGAAATGAAAATTAATCAAGATGATGTTGTGTGAGTGTCTTCTGGAATCAACGTGCTGTAAGGAGGGAGAGGAAAGGGGTGATGTGGGAGGCGTAAACATAATGAAGAGCTACATTAATGTCTAAAGGTGTTGCAGACTGGCTTATCTAGGTTGTGCAAAGGGTTTTCAATGAAGATCAGTAACTTTGGAAAGAGATTGGTATGGGAAAGGTTTTCTGGTGTTGGTGCCATGAGGACATAGCTGTCTGTGCTGGTAACCTACACTCTTGGTTTGGGATTCTAGTAGTGATATGGTCACTTGGGTTTTAGAGCCATGTTATCTAGAACTACAGGATTCAGCTAATGAGCATGATGTGTAATCCACTGAAAAAGAGGCCTGAATTCACTGGCTGAATGTTATCCTTTATTTATGTTAGCAACACTTTTGTATTTTAGTACAGTGTGGATAATTACAAGAAATTAAATTTAATTATGAAAAAGTTTTTTTCAAACACAATCTGAATTTGAAATTTTATTGCTGACAAAGAGGGAGCTCCCCTAGGATGCAGTAGCCTATATGCTGAAGAAACTGACTAACTTCTCCTATATTTCAGTTAGTGCCAAGTCAGCTCTGAGGCTAATTAATCAAAACAAATTTACAATTAAGCTGAGGAAGACTAATTAAGGAGACAGTTAAGAAAAGTGCTGAGGAAGGGAGCAACCTTAAGGGGAAAGTATAAGACTCCCAGTACTGGCCCATGAAGGACAATTAAGTGATAATTGTAGAGACCTTTCTGCATCCAGCCAATGCTGTCTGCCTTTTATTATGGCTGATTTTCTCATCAGTAAAAGCAGACATTTGCCTGATGAGCTTTACTGTGCACTCTTCAGGCAATTCATAGGTAAAGCAGAGAGATCGCTGGAGGAATAAATTAGAACATGGCTCCCAGACCTGAACGATATTTTAGACAGTGAAAAAGCCCCACTGTTTTTTAAAAAAACTAACTTTAAATGTTTGCTTTATTTGCCTCTTCATTTTGTGGCGTACTGAGTCCACGTTAGCATCCTGTTAAACCTTTCTAACAAATGACATTGAATACCAGAATTACATTGAACTACCGGAATTTAGAATGGCTTCATTTTGTTCATTTGCTCACCCCACTGAAGTTCACAGAAATCATTACCGTGTCATGAAATGGTTCTGTTGCTTATGTCCTTATATTGGGTTTGCATGGTGAGGTTTTGGTAGTGGGATGGCCTCTGTGAGAAACTGGCAGAAGCTTCCCAGAGCCAGTGCCAATGCCAGCCATCTCCACTGCGGACCCTCCACTGGCCAAGGCCAAGCCGGTCAGAGATGGTGGTAGCATGTCTGTGATATATTTAAGAAGGAAAAAATGTTATTGTGCAGAAGTAATTACAGACAGAGTGAGATTTTGTGAGAGAGACAGCCATGTGGACACCCAAGTCAGAACAGAACGAGAGGGAGGAAGTGCTCTGGAGCTTGAGACTCCTCTGCAGCCTGTGACAGTAATAGGTGAGTGATCTCTCCCTGTCCTTACCTCAACCCAGGAGCCTTTTGTTATGTTTTCTTCCCCCTATCCAATCTGAGGGAAGGGAGTGATAGGTGGGCATCTGACATCCAGTCAGAGTAAACCCACCACAGTCCTGCATCCATGCTGCATGACATACTGGTGATTTTTAATGGAAAAGGAGGAGGGACATGTAACGTAGTACTTGTTTTTACTGCGAATAATTTATATTCTCTTCTGAAGGACTATTTAAGCTTGCAAAGCTAATCTCTGGTGAGATGCTGAGGGTTGTAAATGAGGTGCATGCCCCAGACCTCTTGCATCCCTCCTTGCTCATTTCCTTTGAACTGTGATGCTAATGAAGTCCAAAACCTCTCTTAATTAATTTGACTTAGCATGGGCTAAAAATTTGCTTAAATATCCACCTTTTTTTTGTGCATTTATCTGGAACTTCGATTATTTCAGAAGTTACAGCGAAGGGGTCTCCTTAGGTATTAATAAAAACCTTGGTAATAATTTCTTTTTCTTGAAATTCCATGTGTACGTGCTGCCACTGTGATGCAGTGTCCTTCTATGCAAGTTGGCAGTTGTCTCCTTGAAGTATCTCTCCAAGGTGCACTTTTGTCTCTTTTTTTCTTTTTCCTTCCCCTTGGAGCAGGCTGCAGAATGAGGCACTCACCTGCTGATGTTTCAGCTCAGGTGCTGTATCAAGTTTCAATCTGCTCCTTAATTTTTTGTCTTGCTGCCTAAACCAATTGCCCGATTTGGGTTTCCCTTACCTAAGGTTTCTTTTCTGTCTTTTTGCCGCTTGCAAGAATTGAATAATTTTTTTAGCTCAGTTCCAGGTATTTGAATTATTTCAGAGGTGTTCTTGTGCCTGAAGGTTCCATTGCTACCTCTCCTGCAAATTTTGTCAAAGCTCCCAATTTTCACTCTCAGAGAAGTGATGCAAAGCTTTCTTTGGCCTCCATTCTTTGAAAGACTTTTGTGCAGTTTTAATCCCAAGAAGGTCATTTTATGATGTCACTGGCAAAGTGTTTGCTCTTGTCATCATCTGCCATTTTCCTGGCTGCAGAAGCAGAACTGAGACCGCTTCGGGCCTGCATGGTTGCCCTTGAACCTCATCCATCTGTTGAGGCTGGATTTTTTCAACATTCTGTGGTGCTGAAAGAATCCATCCCACTTGTGTTGCTTGTGGCCAGACTTATCCCAGAGCATGTGGCGCTTTTTTGCTCCTGTTGTAGCATTAATTCAGCGTGCTGGTGACTTCCTTTGCCTTGGCTCAATCTTGCTGTGGCTCTGCCATCACTTAGGTACCACGCCATTCCCTGATTTTGTATTGGCAGGCTAGTCCAGGCATTCACTTGCTCTTATATCTTCATTCTTCTTGCCAGTGGGAATGCCATTTGGCACTAGCTGGTTTTGTCACAGCATGGCAGCATATGCACATTTGCTGCAGATGTCGGTGTGGATGTATGTGCCCTCTCACACCCTGTTGCTGCTTGACTTTGTGTTAAATGCCAGGAGAAAGTAATCTTCCTGGTTTTTGATGTTTCTGCGATGTCTGAGAAGGAGTCTAGACTGAATGAGCCATAAAGTTTGGGTGGGCCCTCAGGATCAGCTTCATACATTTCTCTTGGAGATGAAGCTGAGACCTGCTAAACTCATTTGACATATCCTTCCACATGGAACAGCTCTGTCCACATAGTTCAGAACCTGTCATCTCTCTTCTACCCTACTTAGTGCTGTGGGTGGGAGTATTTGGAAGGCACATTAGACTGTTTGTGTACATACTTGGCATCCTCATTCTTATTGCTGTGGTTGCTGTGGAGAGGCCAAGAGGTGCTGAAGAGATCAGGAGACAGAAGCTTGTATGTGGAGAAGGAGTTTA
This sequence comes from Calyptomena viridis, assembly GCA_013390005.1. Lineage (NCBI taxonomy): Eukaryota > Metazoa > Chordata > Aves > Passeriformes > Eurylaimidae > Calyptomena > Calyptomena viridis. The sequence goes on from WEIV01024745.1 coordinate 49,532, forward strand.
TCTAAATCCAGTGCAGCTGGCTCTAGGTGGTCCTGCTTGAGCAGAAGTGTTGGACCAAATGACTTCCAGATGTTCCCTCCAGCTTCAGCCATCCTGTGAAGTCAAAGACTCCCATGCTATGGACGCTACTCTAAGTATAATTCCTGCTTGTGTTGGGAAGACCCTTATGCTGTACACCTCAAGTGGAGAGCAGCCTTTTCTGTGTCACACACCAGGGCAGATGTACAGCAACCAGAGTGTGGGGTGTGCCAGAACACTTGGCTGCTGGTGAACAGCCACTGCTATCCCTTTCTCCACAGGAAAGGACAAAACGTGCATACTGAGTTGTGTTACAACTGTCAGCTTTAACTTCCCCTTTCTGCTCTTGCTCTGAGGAGTCCCTCTGAGGCAGATACATACTTGGCTTTGGTGAGAAGTCCACTGCTCTGTTTGAGGGAATTAGTTAACCATTTTCTGCACATACATCCCAAAACATTTTACAGTAAGATATTTTGATAGTGGGTTGTTATTTCACTTACAAGTCTTAACCGTAGCCTTCATTCTGTGTGCGGGCTTTAAACCAGCTTGAAAATTTGGCATCTTGTGCAGTCCAGGCTATCAAGTGGCTGCTCTTCCCATGTAACCACATGTGGAGTAGCAGTCCTGAGCTGCCACTTGATGTGGAGAGTTGCATCAGAGGTTGTTCTCTCAGCAACAATTTTAATTCTTGGATATTTTTCCTACTGTCAGCAGCTTTGTGTGACCTTTGAGACTGTGGACCAGAGATTGGGGACCGTTTGTGTAGACCTGAGTTTAAATGAATTAAAATACACGCAAGATTTTTGTAAAAATAACATGAAACTCACATGCACGTTAACTACTGAGGCCTCTTAGTCCTTCACAAAATACAACATTTTGAATTAGAAATAGCATAAGAAATTCCATGCAGAGAAAATGTTAGTGTCACAACCAGGTGTGGCTTTGACAGCTCCAAATTTTGCACAGATGAACGCATTTGTCAGAGACTGCTGTTGGCTAAATTAAATTAGGCTAATGTGCTCTTTTGAGCATAATTGAAATTATAGTAATATTTTTATTGATTTGCCACCGTAGTAGGTGAATGCTCTGTCCTTGCTGCTGTGAGTACAATTTGCAGTTGTTCCACTTTACTGTCTAGTAACTTCCCAGTATTATGGCACAGATAGGCCTATTTTTAACTGTGTTAATTTGAACTAATTTCTATTCTTTTTATAATTTAGACCAAAAGCAAGAAGTATGTTGTTGGATACCTCTTCGCCATGACTTTACCTGCCAATTGAAGATCATCTAATGCAAAGGAGTTCTAAAAAACACTGAACATTTTCATCTGACACCCCAGTTTTAGGGGCATGTTGCTTCATTGATCTTAAAGATCTTTCTTCTGTGTAAATGGTAAATACATAAGTTGATTACAAATTATTTTTTCTTTTGTATCAATAAATATCAAGTATCAAATATCAAATCAGTTTTGATTTCTTGATTTTTAAATCATTTTAGAATAAATTTTCTAGCATTCCATGTGGTTTTGAAAATGCAGGTACTTGCATGGGTTTGACTTACAAATATTTATAAGTGATATGAGTTATCTTGACTGGCTTCAAAGATGTCACTAACTGAAATGTTTCAGCTATTTCTTTGGAATTGAACCTTTCAAAAGGAGTTGGGAAGTAAAATAGTTTTCATAGCGTAGAATAGTAGAATTGTTAAAGTTGGAAAAGACCCTTAAGATCATTGAGTCCAACCATTAACCCAGCACTACCAAGTCCATCACTAAACTACGTCTCTAAGTGCCACATCTACACATCTTTTAAGTGCCTCCAGGGATGGTGATTCTATTACTGCCCTGAGCAGTCTGTTCCAATGTCTAACCACCCTTTCAGTGAAAAATGTTTTCCTAATATCCAATCTAAACCTCCCCGATGTAACTGTTTGTTTTTGTCCTCACTTGTTACTGGGAGGAAGAGATCAAGCACCCCCTGGTTACACTCTCCTTTTGGTAGTTGAAGAGAGCAAGGTGGTCTCCCCTGAGCACATGGCCTTGTTGAACCTCAGATGCCAGTACAGATGGGATTTGAAAAAATGTTGGTGGTGGCTTTGGTTGCAGTTTGAATCCCTGGTGTTCCTGCCAAACTTACACAGAAACTTCTGGTTGGTGCAGAATTTTTTTGCTTTTCCAGTAAATAATAAACAGAGCTGCATTCTGCTACAGCACTGAATGACTTACTTGCCTCCACATTTCCTATGAAATTTTCAAGGTGTTTCCATTTAGCTGGAAATGGTGCTCCTTGAAAACAGGTCTTGCCTAGTCATCAGAGTGAAATAAAATAAGAGCACCTCCCATCTCTTCAGGAAAGTACGGTCCATTAGTTTTTCATTTGCCAGGAGCATTAGTTTTTAATATTTTTCTCTTTCCCTGTATCTCTTGGGAATATCAATCTGCATAGATCTATTATTAATTCCACAGCAACAAGCTCATTTTCTCAAAAACCTTTACAATGGGTAGCAACAGAAGGTTTCCCAGGCATTAATATCCAAATTAAACTCAAGTATCTTATGCATAGGGCTGGGTGGTTGTTGTGGTGGTGGTGGTTGGTGTTTTGGTTTTTTTTAGAGTATCTTTGCCTTGTCTGCACTCACTATTTTTGTTATAAGGTAAGTGTTATAAGGTTGTCCAGCATTTAAAACTTGGGAATCTGGATCAGTATTAAAACAATTCTTGGAGGTGAGAGGGTAAGGGAAAACATCCTCCTCTGAATAACAGCGTACTATGCTATGAATGATAGTGTGTTAAGTTATGTAAGCATTGCAGAGAAAGGGAGCTAGAGGGGTTTTCTACACCTGGGAGGTTCTAGGAGCTCTGTTTATAACATTCATTCCTGTCAGCCATGCTCAACGAGCACTGGTTAACATTTTGCTGGTGATAGCCTTGCTGAAGGGCAGCATTTCCACCTGCAGTTCTTGTGGTTCTTGAAGCCCTGTCTCAATTCCAGTAAGTAGCATTAATTAAAGCAGCAGAGAATCTGGCTTTACAGCTCAGCCTCCTGTGGCCTCTTCTGTACTGGGTAAGTGCACACCTTGTGTCTGCATTACTTGTGTCCTTGGGCTGTGCAAAATGGGAAGGGGAGGGCGATGCCGTCTTCCTCCAGAGAGCCCAGACCTGATGTGCCTTGAGTGCTGTTCTCTTCTGGTCAGTGCCTGCGTGGGTTGCTTTGTCGGATCCCTCGACAGGACAAGGATCCGGGGTCTGTCTTTCTTCACCCTGATTTGCCCAGACAGGGTCATGCTCTCTTGTGCTCACTGTCTGACATTTGGAATCAGGAATGGTTACTGCTTTTCTTCTTTGCAGTGTTTCATCCAGAACAGTCTGTCACAGTTTCTTGTTAATTGGCTCAAACCAATGCATTGGACAGAAACAATAATCACATAGATCATGTGCCGTATTTTGATGGTCAGAAAGATTGCTAATACGTCTTTTTCTTTACCTGCCTTAACCTGGAAGAATCAGAACATTTGCCCTTCCTATGCCAATTAGACTGAGTCATAACCTCACAGAAGGAGGTCAGTTCCAGTGAAATCTGCACAGTGACCCAGTGTTAACTTTTCGGCCCCTCGGAGTTTTGTCTGTTACACAGATGTACTGTTTGAAGTTTGTCATGTCACTGGAAGGTCTAAAAAGTTTGAGGAGCTGTAAGAAGTGATAAACAGTTAAGGTGCACAGTTCACAAGGGGCCTAACAGAAGCTGAGGCTGAATTTTTCTTGCATGTAAAAGAATTCTACTTAAATCTTTTTAACTCGGAGGATAAAAATCAAAGTACTGGTATTAAAATTTATCCCAGTCATCTGGCTTTGTCCACTTTGGCACAGCAGGAGGAGGGTAGGTTATGCAGTGGCCCAGAGCAGTAATGGGTGCTGGTGGTTATACTGTAGCCCAGTTGTGGGCATGGCATGTGCTGCAAGCCCCTGAGTCACTGCTCGGGGATTATCAAGCCAGTTCTGAGCTCATGTGCCTATTTGTACCTTGAGATGTGTTGGACACAAAGGCAAATGCTTGTATATGGGACCTGAGAGAGGCCATGGAGCTGCTTCACATTGTCCAGTGGTGGTAGAAGAGATTATTAAAAGTCACATTAGTCACATTTATTACATGTCTTTGGCAGCTCAATATTGGTTTTATCATTTGAGTCTCTTGTGTGTTTTCAGTATCTCAAGTTAAACAGTTCCTCTCCTGCAGGAAGCCACTTGGTCACGCTGGTATGTGGTCTGCTGGTGCACAACTGTGACTGCTTTCTCATTGGATTCAGCTGTTACTAAAAAAAGACTTTCATTTCTCTGCAGATAAGCAGGTTTAACTTGTCTGTTAAGGATCTTGTGATTTTTATTTTTTCTGCTTTTCTGTTTTGAACTTGGTATTATCCATACATATGCTTAACTGAAAGAATGTATATCAAACCAGTGCCAAATGGTTTGCAGCCTAAGGAATTAAGATGAAAGTGGATGAGGTGCAGAAAGCTCTCCCAGCTGCCTCTCTTCACGCTGGGAAAAGCTTTCCTGTGCCGTAATAGCCTTGCTTTGCTTCAGGCACTGCCCCAGCCTCATGAAGCTCTGCCATGCACCAGTTCTGCTGCCATCATGTCTGCTTCCTACTGCTCTGGAATCCCAATCTGTGCAAGAGGCAGAAAGAAGCCCATTTCCAGTTCAGGTTGATTATATTTAATATTTTTTCTTTTTTTTTTTCCCCTCACGAAGGAAGTAAATCTCACTAATCTGTAGGATTTACAGATGAGAGTTCAGCCAGCCCTGAGAATCATGGGCTTGAAGCCCTGTGCTTATTATTTTACATTTATGGCATTAAAATCAGGCTGCTTTAGGTTACTCTGCTAAATGTTGCAGAATAAAAAAGGAATTTCACCAGCTAAGAGAGTGATCGGGCATTGGAATGAGCTGCCCATGGAGGTGGTGGAGTCACTATCCCTGGAGGTATTTAAGAAGAGACTGGATGTGGCCCTGAGTGCCATGGTCTGGTTGACAAGGTGGTGTTAGGTGGAAAGTTGAACTCAGTGATCTCAGAGGTATTTTCCAACCTAACTGATTCCGCGAAGGAAACTCAAGCCTGGTATTTGCTTCCTAGAGTTTCCCTGCTCCTGGTTATGTTTATCCCTCACACTCAGAGGCACACAGGGTAGGGGGTGTAAACAATTCTGAACTCACAAAATGTATTAACATGGTGGCTTTTGGACATGAATGTGTTTTCTCTCCTTGAAGGGAATGCAGGCAATTTGACCAAAACAAACAAGTCAGAAGACTGCACTTGGCTTTCAAGAGCGGTTTTATACAAATTTGTTACGTAGCTTGCATAACCTTGCAATGAATGAATGAATGGTGTGTTGTTTTGGCATGGGGTTTATTCACACTTTCGTTGGTGGGTCAGCCTCCAAAGAAGCTTTTGTAGTGGCATCCTCTGTACTCTTGGCTAGCACAGAAGCTGCTAAAATGAATGCAGGAGCAAATGGACACACAAACCAGTCAAAATATACTGAAAACGTGTTTGGAAGAAGTTTTTTCTCAGGTTTGAGAATGCCTGCTGCTCTTCCTTTTTCCTGCGTGCCACGGGTCCTGAGGGCCAAGCTTCTGCAGAGGACTGAAGGCACATGCTTGGAGCTGTCTGCAGGACTGTGCCTCTGCTGAAGGCCAGCCAAGAGGCCCGTTCCAAGGGCGGTGGTGCCATCTGCCTTCCACCATCTCCAGGCCACTGTGATGGATGCTGTTTCCCAGGGAGCAAACCTTGCTATGTCACACTGGGCTCCAAAATGCAGATGTTAGAGGAGGGAAGAAACCAAGCCAAGCTTGCAGAGTTTTTGGAGGGATGCATAGGGATTTATACTCGGTTGGAGGAGGCCAACATCTGCTGGCACCCTGCATCCCTGCTCTGCTCATGAGGTACCTGCTCATTACTGGTGTGCACAGTTCTGCTGGGGCCACTGTTTGCTTTTTAGCTGGCTCTGATTTGAGGGCAAGCTCTGCCCAACAGATGTCTGTTATCCAATATCTCTGTTCTGAGCCTGCTGCCCTCCATCGACTTACCTTCTCAGAGGTCTGTTCCTGTGATCCTGCATAGTGCTTTCTTTTGATTATGGTTTGTAGTTTTGATTAATTGAGGAGAGGTGTCGTCTTGTTTATATCCATGGAAACTGGAGCCATGGGTTTTGAATTGCTAAATTTATACCTAGGCAGAAATGCTGTTGCAGTCACTGCCTGCTCCATATGGGCATATGTTTTTATTTTAGGAGCCTGTGTTTACAGGAGATAGCAACTGAAATCTTTGTTTTAGTCTTCTTTATAGCCAAACTGAGTGCTACAAGAGTTAACTTTCAGTGGAGCACATACAATGGTGCTGAGCTTCTAGCCCAAATGTCAACAAACTTAGTGCCTCTGCAGGTGAAAGTTTTAGTTCTTTTAGGGCAGACAATTAAGAGGATCACTTGGATGGGATCATTTGTAGGAAATAACTAATATTTAATTCAGTCTTTGAATAATAGCAAAATCAAGGCTCTGTGTGTAGCTGATGTGGAATGGTCATCCTTTTTCATCGCATTCATTGCATTCCTTCATCAGGTATGTTATTCAAGCTCTCTATGGGGAGTGCTATATTTCCCTGTACTCTGTGAATGAAGTTTTGTGATTGCTAGACATAGCTTCTGTTTTCCACTAGAGGCCAATGAAGTGCAGGATAAGGCTGCTGCAAGCCTTTCAGTGGAAAGCCCATCTTTTTTTTTCCCTTCCAGACCTGTTGCTGAACTGTTGTATTTCCATCTTGATGATTATTTCTCCTTTTAGAAATGGTTCTCCCTCTAATGAACAGGAATTCAATTGTGATCTTTCTTCCAGTGTTTTGTTCCCCAAACCTTCAAGAAGTTAAAGAATTGTCCTCTTGATTTGCTGATATGTATTCCTTCCACATTTTCAATTCCTAGCTGTTTTAACTATGTAGCAGCCTCCATGGAATAGGGGGAACATCGAAAAGGTGATGGAAACAGCAGGTAATACCAGTGCTTTGGACTTTTAAGAATTTCAGGAAATGGTACATCTTTAGCTACTACATTTTACTGAGGGAGTTCCTAAATTTTGTGCTTACCAATGACAATTCATTCCAACTTTGTCTCCTGACTCCTCAGGTCATGTCTCAACCCTGGGTAATAGCACTGTTCTACTACACAGTCATTAGGAGGGCCAGAAGAGCAAAATTCCCCAAGTATGAGGATTGTGGTGCCAGCTCTGTATCACAGACAGGAGAAGCTGTTTGGGATAATGTTTCTTGGCCTGGGAACTGCCCCGTGTTTTCTGTTTCAAGTCAGTGAAGAATAACACTACCTAATGTGTTGGTTAAAGCCAGAAATGTTTACAGAAAGGTGAAGGCACTGCTTGGTGCATTAGCTTGGAAGATCGTCTAGGATTTTGCTGCCTTGCAGGGGTCTCATGTGAGTGGCACATAAATTTAAGCTCCCACTGACACTGTGCTGCTGGGCCTGGTTATTACACTGTGCTTTGGCTGCTGCTCCTAAATCTGCAAGATTTCGCTGGGGGTCGAGGGAAAACTGACTTTGGAGGTCATTGGGCTTCTCATTTTGGAGGATATGCTGCCGTGGAAGGAACCAAAACTAAGGTGGGATTGCAGCTCAGAGGGTTGCCTGAGCCAGCTCTGATCATGTAGTGTCATGGCTTAGTGCAACCCTTTGAGCTAGAGTGTACCCATAAGCCCTCAAAGATTTATGGGCATCTGCAAGCCCCTGATCCCTGATCCACCCTGTGAGCCAGAAGGGCTCTACTGTAGCATTTCTTTCATAAGAGAGGTGAGGTCAAGCCCAGGCACATGCTGGATGAGACAGGCTGTAACCTGTCAGGGTGAGTGTCCCCTCCAACTTCATTCATCTGCTATCTGTGAAAGATTTACTAATCCAGCAGGATGGGCTGCTTTGAAGTTTATACCATAGGATATGGTACCTGGCTCTTCCAGAATAAATGGTGTTTCCAGTATTGCACTGTTTGCTAGGCAAACAACCCTGGAAACCAACCCTGAGTTGCCAGCAGCTTCAGTGAATATTGAACACCTTACTGTCAACTGAAGAAAGCTGATTTATTATTATTATTTACTCCTCATTAACAGTGATGTAACACAGCAGGGAATCGAGAGCAGCAGCAGCTTCCTGGCTGTTATCTGATGCTGCTGGTGGCTCTGTGTGTGCTGTGCTATGGTATTATGTTCATGTAGGACCTACGATCAGGGAGAGGTAGCAGCTGGCAAAAATGGGGAAAAAGGAAGCAGAGGGAATCTAGCTTGGCTTTATTTATCTCCTGGTGCGATCAGTGTCAGAAAAACTCATACTGTATAAAGCATAAAATGAAAAATAAGTGGTAAGTGAGACTGACACATCAGCTTTCAGTCTAAAAAAGTCTACAGCTATTTTTGCAAAATGAGCAGTTTTGTATATTGCTGGTCACACATGCTGTTTAATTTCCTTCGCTTTCCTGCTGTGCATCTTTCTCTTATACATGGATATCAAATACAGTGTTGGTAATAATCGGTGTTAATGTTAAATGCTCAGTACCTGTTTTAGAACAGAATTATAGGATCGTTAAGTTTGAAAAAGACCTCTAAGAGCATTAGTGACTCAAGTAACAGTGCACCTGTCCAAGTCATGAGCAGCCAGTTTCTGCAGGAAAATGCTGTGGGAAATGGTGTCAAAGGCTTTACTGAAGTCCATAGCCTTTCCCATCCACTAAGCAGGTCACCTTGTCACCGAATGAGATTAGGTTGGTCAATCAGGACCTGCCTTTCATAAACCCATACTGCCTGGGCCTGATCCCTTGGTTGTCCTGTATGTGCTACATCATGAAATTCAAGATGATCTCTATAAACTTCCCTGGCACTGAGGTCTGTCTTACAGGCCTGTAGTTCCCCAAATCCTTATCCTCATCTGTCTAGTAGATGGGCATCTCATTTGCTAACCTCCACTCGACTGGGACCTCCCTGTTTAACCAGAATGGCTGGTAAATGGTGCAAGTGGATTGGTGAGCCACTTTGTGTTCAGAGATCGGTCCTGAAAAGATTCGGACCTTATGGTACAAGCTGCTGTCCAAACAAAAAGCAAGAATCTCTATTCTACAGTGTTCTAATTGACAAGGGGGAAAAATTATAAGTGTAATTTTTCTGGTGTTTCTACTCTCCCTGAAACAATGGGGCCAGGGCCTCTAGACACTCATGTAAACCAAGGTACTACTAATAATTGTTCATTTTCTAAATACTAGTGTTACAAGGGTGACTTTCTTGCTGTAACTCGACCAGAGTAATACAGAAGTCAGAAATGCGAGCCCCTAGTTCCTTGGTGGAGTTTCAAAACAAGCACATCTCTCAGCTGAGGTTTGCCACCTCAGAGGTGTTCAAATGAGAAAAGGACTTTGGGCTATTCTCATAGTTTAAACTCCCTTGGTGAGTGACAGTACCTTTCTGCCCTGCTGTTGCACCCTCATGTGAAATGAACAATTTGGAAACTCTCACTTTAGCACTGGAGGTGGAAGGGCCCTGGGTAAGAGCAGGTGCCACAGGTCTGGGAGGTGCTGAGCAGAGACAATGACTCTCACATCGTCTGTGTGAGATGTTTTTAATGCTTTTTAATATGTTAAATTAGAGGAATGTTCAGCCCTGTTTTCTTGGGGCAGCTTATTGATTCTAGAGGGTGATTATATTCAAGGAATAAGTTTCTCCTTCTTACAGCATGGGCTGACTTTGGGTGGAGCTGGCAGCTTTTTGGGCGTGCTTGAATTGTGGCACATGGAGGTGGCAGCTCTGTGTTGGGCCAAGGCAGAGATGCTGGCTGGCATCAGTCCTCAGCTCCTATTCAGCTGTGGCCAACAACTGTGTTGGGGTGCATTTCAAGCTGCTCTGATGGGAGAAAGTACTATTAGATCAGCACAGGTAATATTTTGTACTAATCCTTTTATGCCATCCCCAGTATCACAAGTCAGCGGGATGCTTGCAAATGAGCAGGAATGTTTGATATGGGCCTGTAATTTTGTTAACTGTTTATATTAATTTACATTTGGGTGATTCTGTAAGAAACTATAGCAGAATTTAATAACACTAATATTAAAAAACCAATATCAGGTCTGCATATTTCGATCTGATTAGTAGTTTTTCTCCTGATTAAATTATGCATTTTTGATGCAAGCCCTTCATTTGTCTGCAATAACGTGGCACTGTAACCCCTTGTGAAAAGCGAGCACAATTCAGTGCCCCTTTTGCTCCTGCTGGTCCTGGATGCAAATTTCCTTGTTTCTCACTAATTTTTTTTTCTGGATCCATCATAGCACTTGCTATTGCTTGCCTGGAATAAAAGGTCATTTTAAATCCTGATTACTCTTTGAAGTTGCTCACACACTTATTTCCTAGTCTTGATATGTTTCATCCTCAAACATATCAGAAATAGATTTAATCAAAAATGAGAGCTTGTCTGGGAGAAGCTGCTGGTGATTCTTTCTCTTTTTGAATTCCTGCCACCTGCTTCCTCCCCCCCCTCCCCAAAGTGGATTTGACAAATACACACAAAACACCCTGGATTTAAACTGTTTTTTATTTTGGTTTGGAGAGCTGAAGTGGAATAGTTACTCTTTTTTAAAAAATTTCCTCTTTTTTTTTTTTTTTTACAAGGGAGATGGACAAGGATTCACTCTTCACCTAACTGTAATATTTCAGTGATTCTCCAAAGCCAGTCCCAGCAAAGTGTGGTTAAAATGATAACAAGAAAGCTCAGGATCTCATCGCAGTCAATAACAAAAGGCATGTTCGATGAGACCAAGACATCAGTGTGCTGGGTTTATTGAGTAAGTACATGTCATTCCTGATGCCCACTTTTTTTGGTTTTTGTGGTGTATTTTTTTTTGTGTGAGGTCGATTAGGAGTTTTGTCTTTTCCACATAGAGAGACAGTGTAGCATGTTCACCCAGTTCACCTCTTTGGGCTTTCTCATCAAAACATCGTATTGGTCTGGACAGCTGTGAAAAAGGGTCAGATCTCAGCTGGGATTTGGTCTCTGCTCTTCCACTTGGCCCTTGTAGTGACTGCCACTGACCTGGTACCAGCCCTGGCTCTGTTTGCAGCAGGAGGATCGTGCATCCCCTGCCACATGCACACAGCTATGCTTTAGGGTTCAAGGTTTGGCTGAGTCCAGTTCAATGGGACCTGTCAGTGTTTCAGGGGAGGCTGGTGGATGAGAAGCCATGGAATCCAGCTCTTCTTTACCATCCATCAAAATACTGTTGTAGTAGCTGCAACCCAAAGAGCTCCTGTATTCTTTGTAAGATGAAAATTAAAGCTGGATTTGCTAAACTCTGGACTGGTTTGGACAAATACAGTCTGAATAGATTCAGGAGAGGAAAAAAAGAGTTCAAAGTGTTTTGGGGAGCAAAGGTCAAATATAAAGTTTTAAAGTCCTAAATCTGCCATGGGTCAATAGTGTGTTTGTGTGATTTCAGAGAATAAGATAATGTAGCAAAGTTTATTTTGAACATTTTTCGTGAGGAAATAAGTGGAAATAATAAGTGGAATAAGGAAAAAAGTAATTTTCTGCCCTCATTCTGAGCACGTGCAATTATTCCTCCTGCTTCTTCTTTAAGCAGGACTGATTTTTCTGGTATACTTTAACTCCTCTAAGGAGGTTGTTTACATCATTGATACTAATCCTAAGGCTAATTGAGATGATGGTGAAGGTGGACTGACATTGCTGCCTTAGTGCCTCTCCTCTTTTGGGGAGTCCATACTGGGCTTTGCTTTTCTGTGGGCTCTCTTTGCCTGGGATCTAGAAAATCCACACATGCGGGCTGACCGATTAATTAGCTAATGCTAATTACTTTTTGGTCAGAATTGTGCCTCATCTCCAGCTAAGAGTGACCCCTGCTTTTGTCCTGTGATGGAGCAGCTACCAGGTTGGAGGGAAGTGGGCTTTATCCTCCCTAAAACCAATTGGCATTGCACAGGCCTGAATAGCTGCAGTGGGCCCAGCTGGTGGAGGCTTAGATGAGCAAGGCCAGATCTACAAGAAGACAACAACTTTGGTCAGATCCTGCTGCTCACGATGAGTGTCTCTTCACTGCCTTTAAGGCTTAAGTATCTACATGAGGATGACAAGCACTTCTGAAGTCAGGGGTAAGGGTGACCATGGCTTCCTTTTGCAGTGTGCCTGCTATGGGATGACACTTACACAAGCCCCAAATCCAAAGGAATGTCCACTAGAGCCAACATATTTTCATGTGCATCTTTATGCTCTTAGAATCTGATTTCTACCCATGTTGAAAGAAGAATATCACTATGGTGATGTGTGTTACAGCTCTACCTGCTTTTTCTCATAGTAAGTATCCTGTGGGGGACAGCAGCGATGACAAAAATTCACATTTCTGAGCCAGGTGCACCCGATTTGGTCCAAATGTGCCACTTTGGATTTCCCGGGGGTCAGAGTGGGGTGAGCTCAGAGCCATTCATGTAACCTAATCATTTGTTATGACATTCAGAGAGTCTGAAAGTGTATTGATTTGTTTGATAATCATATTGTACATTTTTAAGAGCCAAACAAGTGCCCAATTTAAATGAGTGGCTTGATTTCCCTCCCCCCCCGCCCTCAAGTGGGTTTTAGCAAATGATGATAGCACTTAGTTATTGCTATTAAGAAACATGCAATTTACATTTGTGCTTTCAGGTCTTCTACCCTGATAGAGGCAAATGTCAAAGCAAAAGGGGATGGTGCCTGAGAACCAACCTGACCTGTTTTTTTTCTTAATTTTTAAACAATTTTGTATTTTTTTTTTAGTTTTTCTACCTGTTAAAAGGCAACAGTCCTTTTTCGCTGCTGCCCTCATCTATTTTGCTCTACCTGTGTCTGCATAGGAATAAGCCATGATGCTGAGCATCAGCTACTATTTTTGTTTCAACAAACTTATAGAATAATATAGTATTCTCACAACATAGTCTGACTACTCATCATGTTCCAAACACCGGGCAAAGAAAGTTCTGGGCCATGAACTTACACCCAAAATTGTTAGGTAGGAAAATATAATTAAAAAAGAGCATATGCTACCTGCCACAAAAATTGTCACCATAAAGCTCTAGATAGAAACTTGTTTTCTCATAGAATCACAGAATGGTTTGGATTGGAAGGGACCTTAAGGATCATGTAGTTCCAACTCCCTTGCCATGGGCAGGGACACCTTCCACTAGACCAGGTTGCTCAAAGCACTGTCTGGCCTGATATGGATAGGATGGCAGGGATAGGGCATCCACAAGTTCTCTGGGCAACCTGTTCCAGTTTCTTACCACCTTTGCAGTAAAGAATTTCTTCCTAATATCTAATCTAAACCTACCCTTAGTATTCCCCATTTAATTAAAATTATTAAAGCATACTCAGAAAGAAACCCTATTGCCACTTTATTACAAACTTTTGTCTGTACTCCTCTGGCATTGCCTAAAAGTGAGAAACAGGGATCTGATAGCAGCAAGGGGAAGGGGGGCAGCCAGCATCCCAGGGAAAGGACAGTGCTGTCATTCAACCCTGGAAGATCACTCAGGATACAGGTTGATGCTCTGTCTAAAAGCTTGCCTGTTTTCCAGCAAAATGTGGTTAAAACCTTTGAGGGTATTTGGTTCCAGCTGAGACAAATGAGCATTCTCCCAGGATAAAAAATAAAAAAAAATAATTAAAAAAAGAAGTTCCACTGAAAGATTCACAGCTGGCTTTAGTGTTATAATAATCCAATACCTTTTTACTGTGGATCCACAATTTGTTTGCTTCTCCAAGCGCAACTGTTTTCCAACCTCTTTTCCCTTATATTCTGTCACATTCATGTTTATCAGTTACACACAGAAATAAAACTGTTTTATGGTGAATACCCTCATTAATGTGCTTTAAACACTGTTGACTTTAAAATGATCCACTCCAAAGCTCCAAAGGCATTTTTGAGATTAAAAGTATCATTCCCCTTTTAGCACAAACAATGTGAAGGCACCAGGTAGAAGGCAGAGATAGGGGAAAGCCATTTCCAAAGCTGAAAGGGATTCAGGAGATTTAGCTGTAGCCTATCCGGCTTAAAATAGTTACAGCCCTGTCCTTTCCTTTGGCTCACGTCTCTGACAGCAAACGTCATTAAAGCCATACAGAGGGGCATCGCTACTTGTTCTGAGTTGCTGAGACTTGACGACTGAGAAAATAACTAATGCCAGCTAATGCATCCCTCCAGGGACCAGTCCTTCAGTGGATTTTTTTTTTCCCACTTCCATTTGGGTGGGGAATACTGTGAAGGGGAAGCTGTGCAGTAGGAGGACTTGTCTCTGGGCACTGAATGCACCTCTTGAAACAGTGTTGTCAAAATTTAGATCTTGCCCTTGCTCTGAGGATTTGGGTAGTTTTTGGAAGGCACTAAGCGTCATTTAAGCTTTCAGATGCTTTAAATCAACTTTTCAACACGTACCATATTGATCTCCTCCCTCATTCACCTGCAATGAGCCTTAAACCTACTTTTGCATGTTCACATACCGAAACTGTCTTTGCTTTCAAGTTCAGTTTCCCTCTCAGCAAAAAAAAACAAGATGGCAAATTATTCATTTTGATGTCAGACCATACTAGGTGGCTTCCATACTTGTCCCAGGTTTGCTGACTAGAAGTCTCCCTTATTTTTGTGTTTGCAGAAGAAGCTGGCTCATGGTCCTTTCTGCAAGCCAGAGTGCTCCATGTCCCCAGAAGCTCACCTCTGCCTCTCTATTGCTGGATCCCAGATGACCATCAAAGCTATTCCATCGTACCCTTCAACATCTCTGCAAGGCTCATGACTTGAGATAAGGACAGGGAGAGATCACTCAGCAATTACCATCACAAGCAAAACAGATGTAACTTAGAGAAGAGTTTAATCAAATCAGAGTAGGATAATGGAAATAAAACCTAAATCTTCAAAAACCTTCCCCCACCTTCCATCCTTCCTGGGCTTAACTTTACTCAGTTCTCTACCTTCTACCCCCAGTGCAGGGAGACCAGATTGCGGTGAGTTCATCACACATTGTCTCTGCTGCTCCTTCCTCCTTAGGGTGAGGACTCCTCACACTCTTCCCCTGCTCCAGAATGGGGTCCCTCCTATAGGAGACAGTTTTCCATGAACTTCGCTATGTGTCTTTCCCATGGGCTAGAGTTCTTCAAGAACTGCTGTAGCATGGATCCCTTCCACGGAGTGCAGTCATTTGGGAACAGGCTGCTCCAGTGTGGGTTCCCCAAGGGATCACAAGTCCTGCCAGCAAGCCTGCTCCAGCATGGGCTGCCCACGGGACCACAGCCTGCTTTGGGCACGGGGTCCTCCATGGGCTGCAGGTGAGTATCTGCTTTCACCATGGACCTGCATGGGCTGCAGGGGAATCTCTGCTCTGATGCCTGGTAACCTCTTCCCCCTCCTTCTCCATCGACCTTGGTGTCTACAGGGCTGTTTCTCTCACATATTCTCACTCCTGTCTCTGGCTGCAGTTGCTTTTGAGCAGTAACTTTTTCCACCTTCCTAAATCTGTTATCCCAGAGGCACTACCATAGCCACTGATGGATTTGGCAGTGGGTCTGTCTTGGAGCTGACTGGCACAGGTTCTGTTGGACATGAGGGAAGCTTCTATCAGCTTCTCACAGAAAGCCCTCCCCATAGCACACACTCCTGACCCCCAACCTGGCTACACAAATCCAATGCATGCAATAATATTGCACTTTTGAGGATTCCCTGCATAGCTGCTTCTGATTTTACCCCTGAGCCCATGCAGGAATTATTCCTTGGCTGAGGAATCATTCCTGGGCCACGAATCCAAGCTGTCCCTTCCTGTGGTTGCTCCCTGCTCCTTGCCTGTGGTGCCTGCCATGCATCTTCAGAGCAATAACAAAGCTGTCAGTTGCAACCAGCCTTTGCAGATCACCCATATACGTTTTGTTCCTGTAAAACCTCTATTAAGGATGCCATTCCATGATACATATTTAAGTCAGCATCTCAGCACCACGGTTGCCTGCGTGAAAGAAGCTGAGAAACTATTACTGTGAAATTGCCTGCAGCTCTTGAGCACAGGAGGTAGCAACTGGCTAATAGTTTCTTAGACAGCCTGGGCAGAAGTGTCAGGTTGCTTCGCAACTGTGCACCTCGTGGGAGAGCAATGCATGTGAAGCTCTCCCCTCCAAGTGTCCCCTGCTGTAATTAATCCATAACATCATTTCTAAGGTGTCAGCAGCAACATATGGACCAAGCACTATTTTGCAGGACTCACCACAAAGGAGGAAAATTGCAGTTATGTGTCTAATTATTCTCCAGGGTAGCCATGAGTTGTTTTATGGAAGGCAAGAGAGTCTGAAAGAGGTGGGATTGCAATGCATGTGGTCATGGAAGATGAAACAGCAGATAAAACTACATTTTGCCTTGTGTACTGCTACTGTCTTAAATGACACTGCTTCCAGTCTTGACTATAGCGTGAATTCAAAAAGGGTAGCTCCAAAATAAAGTGTCTATTTGGCACTCAACTAACCCAGTTGTCCACTGCATGGTACCTGTTGAGCGACCGGTTAAAGAAAGGTGCAAGGACACTGTACTTTGATACCAACAAAACAGCCTCCTCTTTCCAAAGCTTATAAAGGGATCCAGGGAATTCCCAGTCAGAGCTGGGTGCCTGCTTTCCCACGCGTCTATGTAAGTCAGTAGCAGTTATGGACTTTTACAGATCTAGGTTTAGGTGTAAAACTCTCTTAATTGTCTTTTAAATCCTATGCCAGCAATAGTGATAAATTTTTAAGACAGTACAGCCTCTCTAACCTGTATTAAAATAATTTCGTTGGCAAAGCCATATTTACCAATTATCTACTTAATTTATATGTCTATATTATATGCATAATCACATTACATATAAGCTGATTTATTCAAGGAGACAACTGAGATAGATTTAACACTGTGTTTTGCTTGTGATACCAGCATTGCAACAGCAAAACTCATTCCAGAACCCTAAAGGAGAGGTCAGCAGGTCCACGTGCTCCCATCTGCAGCCCCAAACCACCCTATTTGGCAGGGAGACACTGTTGGCTGTGCCCTGGTGCACTGGACAAGGCATGTAAGCTGCCTCCCAGCTTCCAAGCAGACCCTACCAAAAAAACCACAAATGAGAGCATTGTTTCCTCCCTCTGTCCCTCCCTCGCTGTTTCATGTTTACCAGGAACAATTTTGTCCTCACTTCAATGCGGTGGAAAAGAATTTATATTTAAAAATAATACCAACTGCTTGTATTTGATTTTGTCTTACAACAATGGTTGAAATAAAGCCGTTATGATCTCTATGACAGTCACTAGTGCTAATGCCTATCATAAAAGCCAGTAAGGAGGCAGATATGTTGATTTATCATGCATTGCTGCTCCCATATATCTATTTTCTAGTAAAAATCTGTGGAAATATTGCTTACACTGAGCTTCCTGTGCCCAAATTTGTATTGCCAGCCTCTCCTTGAAGATTTCAAAGCTTTATTTATGGAAGGCTTTTATCTACCCCTAGGAAAAGTGCTTGCAATGGGAGCGTGCCTGCCCTTGAGACTCAAACCCGTTAAGAGTACAGATTTATGCTATTCAAATTCCCCAGTGGAAAACATGCTCTTTATCCAAGCTCTCAATTAAAGCATGTCTCCAACTTATGGTTGTTGGCACTGAGGATCCTGGTGATCAAGAATTTTTGTACAAGCCCCAGATAAGTCGTCCATCACTGTCTCTTCAGGCAGGACCACATGTATCACCTCAGATCAAGCCTTCCTTCTAAAGCCCTCAAGCGTTGTTTCACAGCTGTGTTTTCTTTCTCCCACATGAATTTCTTTCTTACCTGCTTTTTAATCTTATCACAGGACTTTTTTCAGATTTTAGAAATTAAATTGTTTGTTTTAGGGATTACTACCTACACACAGCATGTGCTGAGAGGAACAATGTGTTATTTTGAGCCAAGCTCTCTTAACTGTAATCTTAGGGACAAAGTGTCTCCCTATCTTTTCTCTACAGTTTTTGCAAACTATGATGAATTTTGCCAGATTTAAGAACAAAAGAAATATACCAAGTGCCAAGCTTAAGCTCTACAAGGTTGTATGATGGAAAAGGTTTATGCTTTGGAGAAGAACACCTGTTTAAGGATGGAGGCGGATGCTGTGAGAAAAAAATTTTTGTTTCCAGCAGCGCTTTGGAGCTGTGTCCATCCTACTCTGCCCCTCTGAGCCCCTGAGTTCACACTGAGAGTGTATCACCTATGCCCACCTGTGTCCAATGGGCATGTTATCACAGCTCTGACTTAGATCACAGGGAAGGATCAGCATACAGTCCTGAGCCAAAATAACTTCTTGTTGGACAAACATCCCCAACCAGAGCTGACTCTTCGTAAATTTCTCTGCACTGAGATTTGGGACACCATATCCTGTCCACATTTTTGCAAAATCTCAGCAAGCAATCATACAATATGTGATCCCATGGGCACAGCACTGAAAGGGACATGCAAAGGACAGCATGCTCAGTACATGGCATTACTTAAGGGACAGATTTGTATAGCACCCAGCAAGAATTATCTTCCAAGACCTAACTACTGCTCTCTTTCCTACCTCGAAGAGAAGCTACATCCTCTTAAGCCTTTCCTTTTATTTTTCTGTTGACCTGTTACTGAAGTGAGAGGTAGCCCACTTCGTAGCTTCAAGAAACTATTGGGAAAAAAAATTTGATAGGGAACCCAAAAAAAATCTCAGGAACTTCCCTGTTTCCCATCCTGCTTTAGACTGAGGATTTCAAACCAATTTTGTTCTCAGCATTGAAGCCTCACTGCTCTTTCTCCCCACTAAATATTTCTCCATTTCTAAGGTTATTCCGACTTTCTAAAGATATGGAGATGATCTTCAGCACTAACAAGAAGTTAGCTGAGTAATCGATGAGAAGGGAAGGTTTGACACTCCAGCCAAATTGAGTCTGAGCCAGTTAAATTTGTATGGGAAGGAAGAAACCCCTCCTCACTTAATGTGTCACATGTGCTAGAGTGAGGGCTGTGTTTGCTATAAAAATGCAGTTTGAGCTGATGTTGTGTTTTCAAGTGAGTCCTGAACTTTGGAAGCAGTTTTGGGTGAAAAAATGGACAGATATTTTTAAGAATTGTATGGAAACATGGTGAAAATTGGGAAATAGAGAAGAAATGCCCTGATTTTTAATGCTGGGAGCAATTGCTTTAGCAATATGAAGAGCTTGTCCTCAAATATGGAATGAAAAGTTTCATTTTTGAGTCAAGCAAATTGTTATGGTTAACCTGAAGTGTGTCATACAGTGCTGCTCACATCTTATTTTATACATCATGAGTTCTTAATAACATGGAATAATTTGGAGGATTATTCTACAAGTGGAATAAATTTGGGAAAATGTTTGCTACTGTATGTGGCTTCCCTTTCATGGGAAGCCTACAAATAAGGAAGTATATTCTGAGGAGCTTTATGCAATTTTTACCCATCGTTTTCTCTGAACAAAACAATCCTACATTCTTCACTATATAACCATAAGCATCAAAATATTCAATCAAGTGAATTGTTCTGATAAAGTTGGGGCATTTAGACACCTAGCTTCTGGTTGAGGATAGGAATAAGAGATCACAGGTGTTCACTGAGGCACTTCTCAAAGCCTGCTTAAGTACAATAACCCAGGGGCCATGAGTTTGTGGTCTGCACCATTTCTTCTCTGTGCCACAGAGTGCCTGGCATACGGTAGGATCTGTAACGTGAATACTTTCGTATTGATACTCAGTAAGTTGATGCCCTGTGCATCTGATTGTACAATGATTCTTTTTCATAGTTTGTGCTGCCATTGACTTTGCTGGTACACTGGCTCAGGTAGATCAAAGCACTTTTTGCTGATCTTCTGTGTTGCCATACCTGTGCAACCAACAGCTAAGCAGCATTAAGCCCAGCAGATTTTCACTGCAAATACTTGCATGGTGATGTTTTTGCAACCAACCCTGGAGGCTGTGGGCTCCTTGGAGATGCCTGGAAGAAAAGAATTAGATGAAGGGGAGCTGGAGGAAAAATATCGTTAAGAAACATCACTAGAATTACTCCATGGGAAGCAGTGTGGGTGTCCTGGGGTGCTGGTGAGAGATTGAGGGGGAAAGGTCATTTTACTTGCCAATTCTTAGACTCTGCAAGTCAGAGCTGCAGCTGAATTGCTTCCCATGCCGAAGCAGAGGAATACTGCTTCCATGGGTCTAATGGGGCTGCAGAAAATCTTTTGATGGCTTGCCTGAGGTGGTGGTTAATTTAAAGAAAAAAGTCTTTCTGACTTGGGCCAGTGTTCAGTCATGGTATCAGATACTGCTTAAGAGGTGTGGATGTAAAAGCCATCTGTAGTCACAGATACATGACCCAGTGGTTAAGTAATGGAGTAACATGCCAACACAACCGGCTGCTCCCTAAATGTGTGTCCAGAAAATGTTTGATTCCATTTTTTAATTGCTTTGCGGGTGCTAAGTGGAGCTATTGCATTACCAGCAATTAAGGCACTTTTCCCTGAGGCTGCTCGGGTGCTACTTGGCCTCAACGTGTAAAGCGATGCAGGCTCATGTAGCAGATGGGCTGACCTGTCACAGAGGATGAGAATAATCTAAAGGTTTTTTTTATCCCACTGAAAGCTGATCCTTTTTGGAACATGTTGCAAAAGGTCTCCACACCCTGGGGAGGCTGCACCCTCTACAGGAAGCATTGTATGGAGTGTGGGAAGAATCATAGAGTCATAGAATCGTAGAATATTTTGAATTGAAAGGGACCTTTACAGGTCATCTAGTCTAACTTCCCTGCAATGAGCTTGGACATCTTCAAATAGATCAGATTGCTCAAAATCCCATCCAGTGTTCCCAGGGATGGGGCACCAACCTCCTCTCTGGGCAACCTGTAGCAGTGTTTCATCACCCTCCTTGTAAAAATGTCTTCCTTATTTCTAGTCTGAATCTACCCTCATTCAGTTTAAAGCAATTCCCCCTTGTCCTATGACAACAGGTCCTGCTAGAAAATTCCCACCCCAGGCCAGCTCATCTTAGGCCTTGTTCTCTTCAACATCTCTATAAATGACTTGGATGCAGGACTGGAAGGGATATTAGGCAAGTTTGCAGATGACACAAAACTGGGAGGAGCCATTGACTCCTGAAGGCAGGCAGGCCCTGCAGAGAGACCTCGACAAGGTTAGAGGGCTGGGCAATCACCAACCATAGGAAGTTCAACAAGGGAAAGTGTTGGATTCTGCACCTGGGATGGGACAACCCTAGTTGTGTGTATGGACTGGGGAATGAGATGCTGGAGAGCAGTGCTGTGGAAAGGGACCTGGGGGTCCTGGTTGACAGAAAGTTGAATATGAGCCAGCAGTGCCCTGGCAGCCAGGAGGGCCAACCGTGTCCTGGGGGGCATCAGGCAAAGCATCACCAGCCGGCTGAGGGAGGTGATTGTCCTGCTCTGTTTTGCACTGGTGCAGCCTCACCTTGAGTTCCATGTGCAGTTTTGGGCATCACAATATAAGAAAGATATTAATTTCTTAGAGAGTGTCCAAAGGAGGGCATTGAAGATGGTGAAGGGCCTTGAGGGGAAGCCGTATGAGGAGGGTCTGAGGTCACTTGGTCTGTTCAGCCTGGAGAAGAGGAGACTGAGGGGAGACCTCATTGCAGTTACAACTTCCTTGTGAGAGGAAGAGGAGGGGCAGGGACTGATCTCTTCTCTGTGGTGACCAGTGACAGAACCCGAGTGAATGGCCTGAAGTTGGGTCAGGGAGGTTTAGGATGGATATTAGAAAAAGGTTCTTCCCCCAGAGGGTGGTTGGGTACTGGAAGAGACTCCCCAGGGAGTCTCTCAGAGTTCAGGAAGCACTTGGAAAATATTCTCAGGTACATGGTGTGATGATTGGGGATGGTCCTGTGGAGGGCCAAGAGTTGACTTGATGATCCTTGTGGGTCCCTTCCAACTCGGCATATTCAGTGATTCTGTGATCCCTCAGCTTTGGTTACAGACAGACTTTCTTCAGCCAGTTCATCTGCAGTACTCATTGTAACCATTTTTATTCTGCTCTTTTTAAGGCACCCCCTTTTCTCTACAGAAGATAAGAGAAATAACAGGTCCCCAGACTCACATGTAATGAACATAGTATTTCATACATGCCTCAGAGAGTTAAAGTTAGGGCTGAGTTGAGTAACCTGTGTGTAAGTGGCTTTTAATAAGGCACATTCCTGTGCTGAAGCAAATCATTCCAGTCCATTGAACAAATATGTATTAAAGTAATTTTCAAAATACTTTTCTGCAGCCAATGAGCTGGAAAGGGTCAGTCCAACCATGCATTATTTTTCAATGCATACACTTATTTATGGAATAGAAGGAGGAACACAAAATTTTCTGGTTACCTGCCTCACCAAAGGCATCTGTAGTTTTTTCCAGCACAGCTATACTGTTTGGAAGGAGGGTCAGCGAAGCTCTTTCCTGGTGTTGGGATTGCTCAGTGCAGTCCAGATCTACCACAAGAGGATGATGACTATAGCCACGTCTCCATCTTAACAACAGCTCCCATTGCTTTTGGCATGAAATCCCTCAGGATACAGGAGACCTCAGAGCAAGCCCAAGGAAAATGGGTGAGGTACCCCTTGGTTTGAGACTGTTATTAGGATTGTATGTGAGCAGAAATCCAGTGGCTTGGCCTCAATTTTTCCAGCATGCAGAGCAGGATTGGAGTACTCAGAAACTTTCTGGCAATATAGCATAGTGCCTGCATGTAGGCAACAGCTGTATGATGTTTTCTCAGGATGATGGTTAGACTTTGGTCATTTAAATTCCAAACAAATTTAATCAGCTTAATTTGGTTTTGGATGAGGACAAAACATGGGCAGTACCCTTATTTTTGAAGATGTGCAGTAGGGAAGTTGGAGTCAGTAGCAGAAGTGTGATTAACCTTGGTTTCATTTACAAGGTTTTAGATCAATTTTCATTTTGCAACAGTAAATCATAAAACATCTGGGACAGTTTGACATACACATGTAGGCAGCAATTAGTCCTAGCCTAGGGGTAAGGCGGTGGGGACAGAATTTTTGCCAAGGTCCGAACATTCGTGGATTACCTTATTTTTATTGTACATGTGTGGGTTTAGCACATAGGAATGGAGGCAGAACAGCAGAAATGCCCATTGTCCACTTCAAGCACCTAAAAAACAGAAGCAATTAGTCGTTTGCCTTCTCTGGAGAAAAAGAGCATTTAAAAAATATATCCCAAGCAGGAATATGCATGTGTGCTGCATTCCATCATTAACGTATCTCCATCTAGAGTACTTTATAAATACACACAGATGGTTCTTGTTGCTGGTTAAGATTTACAAACTCAGTGGCTCATATTTTTAAATAAAACCTCAAGTGCTAAATAAAGAAAATATCGCAATTCTTTAACAACAGGAAAAGAAAATCTAGTTCAAAGGTACAGCTGCAGGACATCATGGAAGTAGAATACAAGAAGAGGCCTTTCCCTGGAGGACCTGGATATCATATATTGAAACTATTATTTTTATGCTTTTAAAGAGAAGTTTCCGGGTTTGATGTCACCTTATGGAGCCCTTCTGCCCCCTTGGATGACCAAAGGGGCTGGAAGCTGGGGGTTGCTTTGCATCTGTTGTCTCCCCTGAGTGCTGGAGGGCATGTTACAAGGGCAGCCAGTAGCTCTAAGAGAGTTGGGGCTGTGGTGCTGCAGTTGCAGAGCAAAGAGAGATGCTCTGTCCTGAAGAATCTGTTGTCTGGGAATGGTTATATCCAGGTTTGTGTGTGTGTATACTTATATGTATATTAAAAAATTATAAACAGGATACCCACCACACACTTGGGTGATGTCAGAGGGTGTTAATGGTGGTAAAAGTTATATATAATTTACTTTTATCCATGTGTTTTACCCATTATTTCAGTGAAATTAGCATCAAACAGTTCCAGTCTTTGCCTTCCTTCATACCCACAGGTAGGAGGGAACCCTTCATTTTAGTTGTTTCATGAAGGAAAATACTAGTGAGTTAGTGGGTTAAGATTAAGCTTAAAAACCCCAAACAACCAGACTCTAAATGAAGTAGTAGTTTAAAGTCAGTGGAATTCTTTGTGTTGTGTATTTGAATATTTTTTATTGTTTGGTCTCTTCTTCCCAGTGCTGTTATCTATTTGTCTACCAGTGCAGAAGGCAGGGAGTGATGTGGATGTGCCATGCATACCTAGACCAAGCTCTTGCTTGCCCTGTCACTGAAAGGCACTTTGGCAGCCTTCACCCACTCACTATCTTTTCTCAGCCCCTGTAAAAACAGTGCTAACCAACCTATGACTATGGAAACCTGCAGCAAGGAGAACACCTGAGGATGACCTTTTTACTGGTGGGGGGTTTTTTAAGTGGTTGATGTGCTGGCTTTCTTTCCCCACATGAACATGCTGTTCTTCCTTTTTCTCTGTTTTTGATCATTTTTCTTCTTTTAATGTAGTAGGATGGATGGAGGAGCAAGGTTTTTTGTTCTGTGTTAATCTCCTTCTGATCCATGTACAAGCTGCCCTGAATTCTGTAAGATGCAGAGCTGTGAAATAGCTGGCATCTTGTGCCAATATGGGGGAATGCCCAGCTTCTTGCTTCTAGTGTGATTATTTGTCCTCAAAAAGATACTACTGTGTAAGTATGATGGACTTTTAAAAGAGGTAGAGCCAAGAAGCTAAGGCCTGTATTGAGCCCCTATGAAGTTGCTTCTGGGATAACACCTTGCATTTTCTGTAATTGCCCTTCAAAACAAAAGATGTGGGAGCTGCCCAGAAGCTCTGCCCATTCAGCTTGACAAAGAGCAAACTGAAAAGTGATTTGACAACAGACTGAATATAGCCATGTTTTCTTAAGCTAAAGAGCTCTTCAGTGGAGCACATGAGAGTGTGATGAGATCTGAAGGCTGAAAGCTGAAGGCTACAAAACAAAAGGCAGATTTTAACAATGACTGAATTAACTATTGAAGTAGCTCACCAAGATGTGGTATTGCCTTAAGTCTTCATAGCAAAGCTGTATGCTCTCTGAAACGTGTGTTAGGATTCAGACTAAAAGTTTCCAACCCAGCTGCAGGTATAGCTGGGTAAGACATTCCCTGCTCACTGTTTGTGGCTTTCAGACCCTTAAATTTCTTCCTGTCTGAGCTTTAGTTTAGGTCTGTGTGAAGAAAAAATACAAAATCTCCTTTCAATCTAACATTGTAAAATAGTTTCAGAAGACATTTGCAATCTTTTTTTTTTTTCCTCAGTTCCTGCTTGTTTCGCTTCATAATTTGAGCTGTGCTGAGCTGAGTGAGGTCCAGGAAAGCCAAACTACACTGAACTTGGCAACTCCGCTTCTCACTCTGGATTTACTCCCCTTTACAACTTCTCAATTTAACAGCAGATACCCTATTAAACAGCTGCTGGACAGTCAGAAAATTCTTTATTCACTTCCATAAGTTAACCCTCCATTTTTTTTAACCATGCTCATCAGACATATTTCCCATCCAGACTGAAGTTTATTTTTCATAGTGATGATCCTGAACAACTCGTTTTCATGGCACTTAGTCTTGCTTAGTTGTCAGGAATAATCTTTTAATTGTTTCCTATCTCTCAAAAATAATAATTTAATGATGATTAATTTAAATATATTACAGCTTCAGGAAATACCCTGCAGCTCAGGCATGGGGCTTCTCCACAGGCTGCAGGGTGATTACTTCCTTCCCTTCTTCCTTTTGCTCTCCCCCCAGTGCTTGCAGGGCTGTTTTTCACACTTCCCGCCCCCTCTCTCCTTGCTGTTGCAGCTTTTTGCCCCTTCTTGAATGCGTTTTTCCCTGAGGCACTGCCAAGGGGGTGTGCAGTGCCCGGCTGTGGAGCTGCCACAGAGCCACTGGCACTTAACAGGCCGCTCCACTTCTCAGACAGGCCCCTGCCATCAACATCGAGCCACATCCATCGTTATTTGAGGGCAGTTCAAACGTGCTGCTTTTCCAGATAGTTTTGGCCAAAGATGTCCTTCAACAACTGAGCTTCTCCTTCAAGCCACTTGTTTCAGGTCACTTGTCTCTGGGACCCACAAGCGGCTGTTGTGTGGAGGCTGGGCCTGAGGCGGCAGCCTGGCTATAGAGGAGGGACGCACTTGCTGATTTTTCTTGACAAATTTAGTCTTAACAGTGTGAATTATAATTGATTTTTTTTCTCCAAGAGGCTGAATTATTTCTTGGTGTGTTTTTAAGTGAACTCTTCTTCATGTGGTCAAACTAGTGACTTACAAAAAGCAAGAGGAAAATGTGTGCAACACCCGATGCTCAGGGACAGCCTGGGCTTTACTGCAGTGCTGTGAATAGCTCTGCTATCCCTTCGGTGCTTTTTCCTAGTTTTGTAACTGCAATTCGGACATATTCTGCAAGCAGTATCACTAAAAGGTATGTGCAGTCTGGTTTTATTTCATTGTTACTTCTCTGATGTCTGGTCTGGCCCTCTTAGTGGCTTGGCATTTCTATATCTTAATCTTCTCAGTTTGCTAGCAAGGAATGGAAGAAATGTACAAATACTGGAAAAAGACACATTATGGGAGCAGAGTTTTTCCTTGTGATAGGAAGAGCACTATTACATCCCATTCTTGGCAGTGAAGGGCTCTTGTTTGCCTCTGAACACTCTCCTCCAAGATTAACTTAATTTTTTCCTTTCTCTCTGCCTGTGTTTTGCTCATGTTTCTATAAGGGCTAGGAGAAGGGTTTGTTTTAGTCAAAGGGGAATGATTCTACCCTACAAAATTATTTTCCGGGTTGGAGGCTTTCAATAGTGCATAGAAGAATTAAAACAGGGATACTGCTGTGAATGGCAGAGGAAAGGAAAGCTGCCTTGAAGGCACTTTCAGTAGGCTATGGGAGCTGAAGCATGGTCAGAGATCTCAGATACCCATCAAAAAAACTCCCAAGTTAATTATCTTGCCCCGTGTCCCTTTATCCACCAAGTGAGCAGCAGCTACTGGAACAATTCAATAGAAATGCAGTGGGTAACTTTGTAATTTTTCTGATCCAACTTGTGAAGGGCCCAGGAGCTCAGAGTTTTGACGCAAACAGAGGATTTCAACTGAACAAAAGCAAGTTAGAGAGAAAATTGTGCAGTTGAAATTGCATTGACATTTGCAAGGTTATGTTCACCCCATCTTTTGCCACCTGATAGTGTGGTCTGGGTATGTGAAGGAGCCATATGGGATCCACCCAGCCCTTGCGTGCCTAGTGTTTATCATGGTCCATGAGTATGTGTCGAAAACCTTCTCCAGGTGCATCTGGTTTTTATAGCTACAATATGACTTGATTTCCCATAGGAATTCCTCGTCTCTGTTTTGTCTATGCATCCCCATTCCGTAGTAAGTGTTTGCATTGTGGCTTTACAGTAAGTCTCTGCTCTGTGTCTGTGTAGCATCCAGTGCAGTAAGGCTACATGAAAGTCATCCATTTAAAATCATGGTTCAGAGTTTTGTGGTCTTTGATTGAGATTTTCAGCACTGACAATCTATAGAAGTTACATTCATTTTCAGACAAAATTATTTTTGAAATTTGAGAAGAAAACAGGCAGTTATTTAGGTGTCTTGACTATAAAGTCAGCTTTAAACACTGAGCTCTGCCAGTGTTGTCTCTTGTAGTGCACTGAGATGCACCCATCGCTAATTGTGTAATAAATCAGTGCAAATTGCATGGTGTTGTGCTGCTCTGGAGTGGCCTTTGCAAACCTGCAGCCTCTGCTCACCAAGCAGACGCTGCCCCGTGTGAACTCACTGTCCTGCTGCTCCTGAATGCATCAGCTAAAATCAGTTACCAGCAGATAGGAAAAAGTGTGTGCTGGTGGATTGATGAACCAAGGATCCCTGGGGTTTAAGAGCATTAATCCTCTTAATTTCAATAGCAGTGAAGCTTTTTAATTGCTTATATGGTCTTCAAAACATTCCCCAAGGAAAAACCTAGTCTTCCCCTGTTGTGAGGTTGACTGTCTCCCTTGGAATAGATGGAGTAATGGAGCTCATGGGAACTGAGGTAAGGACTGGACTGGAGCTTGAGTAAAATTGTCCAACATGTTGCACTTACATGTGTGTCTCTTACTGCCATGGATAAACCTCTAGCAAAGGATGAAACTCATTCTTATGAGAGGCAGCTGTGGCTCATAGAGCTCTAAAGGCTTTAGGGCAATGTGTGCTTACCTCCTCCCATACCAGGAACTGTTGTTGGAATGGGGATGATGATGTTCTGCAGCACACTTGCAATTAGGTTTCATTTGCAAATAATTTAGCCAGGCTGTTTTGGTTTTATTTATTTTTGAAGGTCAGATTTCCCCTGCTGGGCTGTCAATTGTCGGGGTGTTTCCATGCTTTCATGGTGATCAGAGGAATAAAGAAGAGGGATTGCAGCAGTGGTTCTGCGTCAGTCCTTGGGGATACAGTCCTTGGTGTGAAATGTATAAAGACCTTTTTATATGATAAATCACTGCAGGGACAGGCATGTCTGTCACATACAGATTTCTACTCCACAAGAAGCTAAACAAATAGGGAGCAAAAACCTGGCTATTGTCCTAGCTAGGTCACTGGGACAGTACATATGTAACCTGAAGTCTGTGTGCATTGGTGCCAAACACAGAATGGTGTCTCACTCCATGTAGATTTTCTGAGTTTCAGAGAAATTCCCAAATAGAAATTCCCTCTCTCTTGAGGCTGAAAAAGTCAGAAGGAAAGTTTTCTGCAACTTTTGAATCAGAGTAAATTAAATTAAATTTTTTTTTTATAAATTCAAAATTTTACATTGTACTTTGTACATTTAATTTTTTAACAATACTTTTTGATTATAAAGTTTCAAAACATGAGATTAAAAAATATGAGATTTCAAGAAGCTTAAAATATCCTGCTCCCTTCTTCCTGATTACTTTTTTGCAATCAGAAATTCATCACAAATGAACCTTCCATAAAAATGGCTTTAATTTTGACAAAGTGTTTGCTTCTTGACAAAAAACTGTTTTGATAGAAAATCTCCAGAGTTAGTAGCAAGGACTGTTATCTTCTGTAGCTTAAATATCGTTAGTGTGTCAGGATCCTGAAGTTAACTCAAGGATTTGGATTTTTTTTTGGTTCAAAACTGAGAAAGTCCAAAGCTGTAAAACCTGTTTTGTCTGCACATAGCTCTGCTCTGTTTGTTTGTTCCTTCTGAGAATGAGTATTTGTTCATGTATATTTTGTTTAGAGTTTTATATAAGGACAAGAAAAAATATTTTAGAGGGTGACTGGTGAAGAAGCATGTTGGGAAAATAATATTTCTCCATGAATTTCAGACTGAAGCACAATCTGATTTATTAGAGTTTTTCCTTATTTGTAACAAATGTTTTTCTATTGCCCCTATCAGTTGGTGCCACCGTTTCTGTGGTAAATGAACTGACATGTGAAGGTAATGATGACAAGGGGCTGATAATGGATGGTGAGTGGGAAGGGGGGTTCATTGCAACAACATGCCCTACTGAGGTTGATCCAAGGACACCTATCAATCAAAATGGTGACAGCAGTCAGGGAAATTTAATTGGAGATTCATTGAACCCTTAATGATGTGACAAAGAAAAATAAGGAGGCTAAAAAAGGCTGCTGGGCTTTTCTGCCCCTTCATTCTGCCAGTTCTCAGAAAGAGAAAGGGGCCGTGGGATTGCCAAAGGCACCTCTTGTCATTGCGTCTGTAGGAGGTAATCGTCAAGCTTTGAAAGGGAACAAAGTGTTTGGAGCCATGCGTGTGTATATATATTTCATTGCTTCAGTTCAGAAAGGGGGTTGTCAAAGACCTTTTCTTTAACTCATGTGACAGGCCTACCTGCCTCTTGGATTGTAATTGGAAGTATTAAAAGAAATGCTAACAAGGTACATGTGCCTTGCATGAAAATGGGAAAAGCCATGTAGTGACGTGGGCAGTGTTCCCCACAGAAAGCTTTGTTCAACCCCCCTTTCCTCCTAATCTTGTTTTATCATCAACAAACATGACGAGTTATGTTTCTGAGTGTGCACATGTTGGAACTCGAGAGATGAGTTACATGGTTTGAAAATGACAGGATAGGTAATTTTTTCTGAGCTGCCTTTCCAAACTAGCATGGCTGCTTAGTGCATATGGATATAAATATAATATTTAATAATAATATATTAATAGTATTTAAATGGAATTCCCACTATGTGGAGGGGACTGTCCATAGATGAGGAGAATCCATTAATTTTTTCCTGCCCAGCAATACTCTTTCTCTTTGAATATGGTATGTAAGAGGTTGATCTTTGGGTTCGGAGGACTCTGCTGGGAAAATACTTCATGCACTTGAGATCTTAATAATTTTTTTTTGTTGATTGGAAAACCCATTCCTTTTTCTGTTTTGATTCAGCTTGATTAGTTCACTGTTGAGGCTGGGTAAAATGACAGTGAATGGTGTGTTTTATCAGCAAATAGTGAACTTTATCTACATCCTTAAGTTATCTTTAGTCTGATCTGGTCCTACCAAATGAGACTAAGCCATGTACTTGTAACTTGACCTGTCTCTGAAAGTCTGGAAGCACAGGAACAACTCCTGCAGAAACATCTAAATATTTGGGTTTCTAAAGACCTAAATACCTTAATATTTGGATATCTAAAGAGCTAAATATCTAAATATTGTGGCAACAAGCCAACTGGGCAAATGTAGCCATTAAAGTGATGATCAGAATTTGTTTTGGTCAAATTTGTAAAGATGTGGGCAAAATTAAAATACAAAGGAAAAACCTTCTTTCTTCCCCCTCCCTTCCCACAGTGATCTGAGAAAAGCTGATAGGAACCGATCAGGATGTAGAGTGTACGATAACACACAGCATAAGATGGGATTCAATAATCCTCACCTTATCTGTTCTTATTTCTGAAGCTGGTGATGTGCATCGATAATTACAGTGAATGGCAAGCTGCAGTGCCTGCCACCCTGACCTCTGGGGTACCAGTTGCCATTAATAATAATGCAGTCAGACAATAAGGTTTTAGCACCACATTAATACAGACAGGATGAGAAAAGGGGGATAAAGCCAAAGGGATAAGCCAAACCTCTTGGTGTCATCTGGGTAACCTTTCATACTGATCTCTCCCTTCATGCTCTTTGATTCCAATTATTCTCTTCTCTTTAGAGGCGGGAATATTTGTTTAATTATTCTATGGGATGGGAGGGGAAAGGAAGTACAGATTTGGATTCAGCTACTCTTTTTGGCTCTACTGTAGTTGTATTTGCTTCACAGGAATACCTAGTTGCTTTGGAAAAGACTGCATTTGGAGACCTGGAGTGCCCAACTGGACCTGCAGATTGGCTCCATTTAGCTTTAGTCGCAAGCTCAAGGGCCCATGCTAGAAAATTCAGGCATGATTCCTCTCCTGCCAGGTGAGATTGCAGCTCGTTGCACCTCTGAACTTAAACCAAAGCTTTCAGAAAAGAGCACTCCTCTGATATGCTGCTGTCTGCAAACCTGAAAAAAAAGCTGAAAAATTAGCTGGGGCTGATCACTGTGCAGAACTTTCCCCATGTAAAGTGAGTGCATCTGCATTCGTCAGCCTCCCAGTGCCTGCCCTAAAGCCCACAGACACCTCTGGGATGGAATACTAGAAGAGTCCACATTAGAGCCTGCATATTATTCCTACACATAAAATTGATGGGTGGTATGATTTCTAAAGACCTTCAACTTCGCCCAGTCTCTGTTGTTTCTCAAGACAGAAGTTTTGCTACCAATTTCAATGACTGCTAGGCTTAGAACCCAAAGTCAGCCCTGCACCCCTGTCCTCTACTGCACCCCTGTGTTCCACAGTTCAGAAAAATGCCTTGAAGCCCTCATAATGCAGGGGTAGAAATGGAAATTCTGCGTCAGATAATAATGTATATGTATCAAAAATTACTGGTGTCGGAATTGGTGATGGTGATTTCCTTGTCCTGCCTGAGAAGGGGTTTTACAGCAGTGTCTTTCATGAGCACAGGCCATGTGAAGAGGCCTCCTTTCATGTTTGACTGTGCTAATACTCCCTGTGTACAACCAGCGGGACCGCACAAGCTGTTGTTGGTTAGCTACCCAAAGAGTCTTACCATTCATGCATAATCCAGCCAGCCTCTGGATAATGTATTCACAGTCCTTTTTGTGTTGTTAAAGATTGGCTCTTCTCCCCTTCTCCATACTTTCACGAATGCAGAGCAGTTTCTCTCCCGTTTGACTTATAGCCTTTGTGTGCCCCTCTTGAAATTGTTTTCCTCCTCTCAGTGCATTCCCAGTTAGGTGGTGCTTCCTACTGCCAGCACATGTTCTATGTATAACAGCTGCCCTTGAAATGGGATTAAGCTTTTATATGCATCCGGCACTGGACAGCTTTGTGTGAGGAGATTTAGGGTATTACAGGGTGTTTAGGGCCACACAGGATGTGCCATGTATGGGATCCTGTTAGCAAGCAACTGATGTTAATCCCTGCTGCAAGTTGTATGTGCTTCGTCTGCTTTTACCACTCTGATTAGCTCCCAGAAACTTAGGTTTGCACCAATCTTAAAAATGTTTTTTTTTTAGAGGGCATTTTCCCTGGCTCCTTCAGCGTCCCTGTATTTGCCCCTTGGGGCAGCACTCTTCATTGACAGTGTTTTTGCTTAGGGTTGATCTTCTGGCAATACCCTAGATGTGACCACTGGCACTGCAGCTGGCCCTGCGTGCTCTTTCCCTCCCTATATTTGTACTCCGGGAAAAATGTGCACAAAGGAGTGATTTGGGGAAATCATCTGACTGGGAAAGGTATCCCCAAACACATTTATTTCAGAAATGGCTTTGCCCTAAAGCTCCATGTCCCAACAGTCCTGCAAACTTGGGAGGAATGAGGATCCTCCTCACTTTGCCATTTCACCCAATCTCCAGTTAATTTGATCTCTATCT
Source organism: Calyptomena viridis (assembly GCA_013390005.1). NCBI lineage: Eukaryota > Metazoa > Chordata > Aves > Passeriformes > Eurylaimidae > Calyptomena > Calyptomena viridis. Next base: position 82,561 of record WEIV01024745.1, read on the forward strand.
GAGACCACCAGGGAGAGAACATCTATTAAACAATAAAATAGACCGATTGTGATGTATTTTCAACCGCTTTGGGGGAATTCTACAAAATTAAGTATCAGAATTGTTTTTCTTATTGGCAACTATTGATCTCTGGCTGTGCCAGTTTCTCTCATTAACACTTTTATTACCTTGTCAATCACAGCACAACCTGCTCTAACCAGAGGCTAAAAGGATTTACTATTATTAACAAAACTGTCTGGTGCCTCAGAGCAATAAAAACAGCTGAAACCACTGGGGGAGGGAGAAATCTGCAGAGATTTTGGTACCATTTTAGTCTGGAGACTGTGATTCAGAGGAAAAAAAAAATCCATAAAATAGAAGCCAGTTTCTCAGCTGATGCAAATGATCAGAACCTGTAAGAGGCATCAGAGCCGTGGGGCCATTTGTCTGCAAGTAAAGGTCCAGCCAGAAATTCAAGGTAATATCTAAAAATAGAGCAACACTAAAAGTGCTGTTTGTGAGACAGAAGCCTGGTACAGGAGGCAGTCTGCAAACACCAAATGAGGCAATGCCTGCCCAAACAGACATGTGGTTCAGGGGCCGTGACTGGTTTCCACAACCTGAGAGTCCGATTTACAGAACTCAGTAACTTTGTAAGCCAGTCCCTTTGGGTGTTCCTTTACATGTCTGCTTATAGGCTGGAAAAGGAAATTTTAGGCTTTTGAGAAGCACGAAAATGCCTTGCTGTGAGTAACCATGGGAATGACTGTTGGCAGAGGATGGATGTGCGCTTATAATGAAGCTGGTGGCATCTGATGTGCATATGATAACATGGTGACAGCAAATGAGATAGTGAGCTTGCTGCTGGCACCTTTTAATAAGAAGAATAATAATAAAAAAATCAATTTTTTCTTAAAAGCATTCCAAAATTGGTAGTTTGAAGAACTTGGTCCTTGGTGTGATTGGAAGCAAAATTCTGTTGCTTCAAGGCAGGGTGTCCCAGCACTCTGAAAGGTGACCCTAAACTG